>OOFB01039495.1:2313-38155 GCA_900323305.1 Trachyrincus murrayi
CTGTGTGTGTGTGTGTGTGTGTGTGTGTGTGTGTGTGTGTGTGTGTGTGTGTGTGTGTGTGTGTGTGTGTGTGTGTGTGTGTGTGTGTGGGGGGGGGTGGGGGTGGGTGTGTGGGGGGGGGGGGGGGGGGTGTGGGGTGTGGGGGGGGGGGGGTGCTCTCATCAGAGTGTAGCCTGTCTTTGAGTGTGCTTTGCTGGGGTTATACTGGGTGTGTGGTGGGGGGTGTGCAGTCACCAGAGTGTAGCCTGCCTTTGAGTGTGCTTTGCTGGGGTTGTACTGTGTGTGTGTGTGTGTGTGTGTGTGTGTGTGTGTGTGTGTGTGTGTGTGTGTGTGTGTGTGTGTGTGTGTGTGTGTGCTTGTGCTGATTGGAGCTTGCATAATGTATAAGGTTAGCGTTTGTTCAAGACAGCCTATCAGTTCTCCGGACTCAGCAGATACTGCTCTAATAATGTATTTAATGTATTTTGATTGAGTTGTAGAGGACTTTATGGGCTAAGAAGTCTCTGAAGATTTCCTTCAACTCTGCAGCTTATAATGAGCAGGCTATTTTACTTCATTTTATATCTTATGTATCGAACTCCAACAAGGGTATTGTATTCATTTTGCCAAATGATCACTTCAATAATATATCATCATTATCTTTTACATGAAAATATAAAATATCTATAATTTTTCTATGTTTCCAATGACATTTCTACACCTTGAAATAGGTATAATAGTTGTATTGATTACATTCCATCCACGTTGCCATAGAAGCTAATCTATGACCTATCATCATGTTGACATTACATCACTACTTACTAATCCCCACCACTTACAACACACACACACACACACACACAAACAAGCCGAGAGCACTGGCTAATAGGAGGAGCAGGGAGGACAGCCAATGAGGAGAAGCAGAGGAGAGGAGAGTCCAGCCGCAGAAGTCTTCAGTAAGCCTGGGATGAGGTGAGGTGAGTCAGTAGTAATGTTACTATATATGTGATATGCTCTCTCTCTATATATATATATATTTGGGATGTCTGGGGGGTCTGAGGGCCGACTGAGACAACACGTGTGTGTGTGTGTGTGTGTGTGTGTGTGTGTGTGTGTGTCTGTGTGTGTGTGTGTGCGTGCGCATACACATGTTTGTGTGTATATAAGCTAAGATAAGAGGGTATAGGAATCCCAGAAAGGAAATGTAGGATATATTATCTCAAACGTGTATATATATATATACACGTGTTGTCTCAGTTGGCCCTCAGACCCCCATACATCCCAACGCTCAAAGCCAGTGATGAGTCAGAGTTCTGCGTATGTCCTCCTGACCCGGCACAATTTCACCAGCAGATACCAGAGAACGCATTCAGATGCAGTGCCGGTGAATTAGGAAAGACACCGAAATAAATAATAATAAATAAGCCCCCCCCACAGAAAAATAGAGAGAAAGAAGAGAGAGAGAGAGAGAGAGAGAGAGAGAGAGGGAGGGAGGGAAGGAGAGAGAGAGAGAGATTGAGGTTTAGATGCTTGTGTTTGAGTGAGTATCCGAGAGACGCAAAAAGAATGAGAAGGCTTTGCATGAATGTCTTGCACATTACATTCACTTTCTCTGAAAAACAAAATGCATTCTGCTGTTGTAATGATACAGGTTGGAGTCCAAACAGATCCTAACCGACAGCAACAATAGTCCAGCGGTTGGGGGATTGTGAAATGGCCTGCACTTAATTTGATCATCCAACAGACACATTGCTAAACACCAAATTTCATCCGTATATTTTGGCTTGAAGCGTCTGTAAAGTGGCAGTTGCCCACCATTGAACTCACTCTCAGATATCCCTCTCGTCTATGTTGTATACCACATTAAAACACAAATGAGTTCAATGTTCACAGAATCTCTTCAGTCATCAAGCTATGTTAAGTGGTCTATATTTGCACAGAAATATTTTGTGACAAAGACTGACTTGAAAGCAGGACTGCATACTGAGCGCAATATAGATAATTCAATGTTTAGTAGGAGACACTTATAATGTTGTGTACGTCACTTTATACTGTATATTTAACATTTAACCTTATTTAATTTGTGTAGTTAGTTACAGTAAGTATTTATCATATCAATTCATAGCATAAGTTAACATGAGCAAGGTAAACATGTACTAAACAAAATAACTACTACATGTGAATTATTAAACCTTTATTTAATAACATTAATAATATTATAATAATATATTAATATAATATATTCTAATATTAATATAATATAAATATTGTAAAATGGGAGTGCAATTGAATGGTCATTTAAGTTTGCAAGTGTGAGGAGAGTTGTTCCCTTACGTTGTCAGTTCTTCAGAAGAAAGAGATTGATGAAATTGCAGGTATTCTTCATCCAAACACATCTTTCCTTTGTCCTCAACTCATCGGAGGAGCATGGCTTTGACAGAACTCTTTCTCCGTATCCAGCTCGTATCTGAGTCGGTAATGTGCAGGTGCGAGCACAAATTGTCATTCATCATTGTCTAATATGGACATTTCTGGACAGCGATGTGGCAACAACTTGAAATCTTATGCACTCATACATCCTCTGAAAAGTGCCACTATAGCTGACAGTTCGCAGTTTTGTCCGTTATGAAATATTCATGGTAGTTCTTGGGGCTATGCTGAGCCCGAAACAGAGTGGCAGGAGATGCAAGTCCATAACTCACCGTTCCAATTAGATATGTGTAAGGGGTCTGTCTCCACGGGGATACTGCGGTAAAACCGCCGGTTAACCTCGAGAGGGAAAGGCCGGGGGTGGGGCAGCTGAAGCATATGAATCATTTTATTTGCATATTCATAGATACTTACAGGTGAGAGGGTAGCAATACTGATATTTTCATTACATTTTATTAAAAAAGGAAAAAGAAAATGGGGAAGTAACCATTTAACACATTTTTATTCGATATAGAACATTGTGAGGTCGAACTTGAAATGCTGGGAGCTAAAAGGTAAAACATCCATCTCATAATTTAGTGATGTGTTGATCTGAAACTACACTAAATGTCTTGAAAATGCCAGAAAAGGCATTCATATTAGTTACATATGTCTTCAGGTATGTAGTGTCATTTAAACCATTTCACATGATCCAGTTCATGTTCCTGGAATTAACTTAAAATATGACACCACAAAATGTTACTAAAGAAGGAGACAATGAACCCTCTGGCCAAATTGGTAATTCAAATAAAATTAAAATTAGTCCCTGTTGGTTAGGAATTATTGGAAAAATATGATCTGACATATATCAATAATTTCGATATCTTAAGGCAGTGGTAACTTTCTGAAATGGGCCACTTTGTAATATTGCATTCCCCTTCCCCTGAGCCAGCCTGTCCATCTTGATTACTTTATGCGTAACCATTATATGGGACTGAGAATGCACTCACCTTCACTTGGTACATAGGGATTTTTTATTCAATATATTTGTGAATCAATATTTTCAGCAAATATATTTTGTTTTTCTGGGGGCAGGGAGTCATGTGGTGTAGTGAGGGTATTCAACTCCATGCTGAATAGTTCTGAGTTTGATCCCCAATGTCCTCAGCAGGGCTGTACACATCATTGGCCAAGATCCCTAACCCCCACCTCCTCCTTAATGGTCCCTGGATTCAAGTTGCTTTCCTAATGGTGTCTATGCCACAAGTCAAGTCAGGAAGGAGACAGATGCATTTCCATTAGTATATGTATATTTTTTTGTTAGTCAAGCCCAATTTGGGCCTCAAGCCTGTTGGTTAGGGGTTCCATCTCTGTGACTCGCCAACCCCCCCTCCCCCTCCATCCTGGAGACTGGAGGCCAGGGCTGCTGCCTTGGCTGGCAGAGGTGTCACTGGAATTGGCGGTTGCAGGGTTGTCCGGACAGGCTGGGAGGAGGCTTGACAGCTGGGCCGTGGTGGTAGCCTTGGTGGTAGCTCCTCCTCACAGCCCTCTCTAGGGCCACCCCCCACCACCGCGATGATCATCCCTCCCACCTCCTTCCTGGAGCCTGGGACCTTGGGCTGCTCCGCTGGCTGGCAGAGGCGTGGCTGGACCTGGGCTGCTGCGGGCTGGATCCAAGGGCAGCTAGCAACAGATGGTTGCCCATAGCGGTCGCTGCGCTGCCTCCCCCGTCCTCTGCTGGGCTCCACCACCGACCATCGCTGCCGTCGGGGAAAGGCTGGTGCTGGGAGGTGGCTGCCCATTGCCGTGGCTGGTAGCTCCAGTGCGTCCCTGGGCAGCCCTTCTGTCTCCTACCTTAAGTGGAGAAGTCCCTGTTCGGGCACCAGATGTGGCAATTTCCCCCTGCCACATGCCATCTCCTATGGCTTTCCCGGGCTTCTCCCACAGCAGGACACAGGCAGTTGATGAGTAAACCGGTTTATTGTTAGTTTGTGGTAGTCTGAACAACAGAGCAGGTGGTACATGCTAGAGCTCCTCTCTGAGTGTGTTTGCTGGTGGCTGGTTTAACCTGTGGGCCTGATTGGCCAATGCCCCACAGGTGTGCAGCCTCACCCAGTCCCAGAGTCTAATCAGTCTAACTCCGACCAGGTGAGGCTGCTTAAACCAGCCACCAACAACACACACTCCACACACTACTTTTCGAATTCAACTCCTAGTAATGCCGCTTTTCCACTGTCGACCCCGTATCGTACTGGAACCTGAGCTCACGCTTTGGTGTTGTGTTTCCACTGTCACCTAAAGTGCACCACACTGTAGTACCCATGCTAGTTTTAACTACGGGTCTTGGCCAGGTACCAAGTGTACCATCTTTGCCGCATGGGTGGAGCTAGCGATACTGCAGAATACTTTGACTGTATAAATAGCACAGACAGTAACAGAAATCAGTTGACGTAAAAAAGAACAGTATTAATAGGTAATAGCTTCTGTGTTCTGCTAGTTCTTATAGGTAGACCCACTCCTGCTTTTCTGTTTGGCAGTGGAAACACAACACTTGGGTCGGGGTAGCTACTATGTGTACCATGCTGTGCTGAGCAGAAGAGAAACACCACAAATGACTCAATAGAAACTCAACACTGGGGCACCACAGGAGACTTCCTGCAGGGCACTGCATGTAATCCTCCAGTTCTAGTGTGTGAAGAGGAGAAGAATGGGTGGGTTACAGCATTGGCTGACACTCCAAACCAGTAATATGCCTCATTAAGGCCATGAATGCACACCACGCCGGAGAACGCAGTAGCTAGTTTGAAGTCCCGCACTTATCAACACGTGGTACTCTCACATGTTGCTGTCGTAGTCACATTCCCTGATGGATATGTGCAACACAAAGCAGGAGTAGCAACATAAACTGTCCAAATAACGGAACTTAAGTTATCTTATGTTAAATGTCCAACATCTCTGACATCTGTAAAGCGATTTATTGTTATTTCCACTACTGCCGTGGGAGTTGAGTTGAAGTAGAGAATCAGCGGACTCTAACCACCAGCTGTGTCTTGTGGAGCCCTGTTGAGGGGTGGATGTCATTGGCCAATAGTCATTTACTGAGAAACATGAGGGCCTCACAGAGTAGGCCTCAGAGAAAATAATGGAGGCAATCAAAATCACCATTGGGCCGCAAAATGGTCGCTTGTTTAAAAAAACAAACCAAGCTCAACCATGAACTACTGATTTTGATATGGAACAAACCAGGATGATCAAAACAGGATTAAGTGTCTTCGCAGGAATACAATTTCATCTGGAAAAGGTAGGTTACTCATGTTGCACAATGTACATTACATACTTACACAACACTCTGTTATATTTTATTCAGCATTTTTTTCATTCTGGCCTACAGGGTTTAATATAACGGTTTCAGTCAGTGCTTGCCATATGCGATTGGCCAAATCATTATGTTTTGGAACTGTGCTGCAGAAAACCAGAGGCTCAAAATAAAACTGCAGTGGCAGAGACAGTTGGCTCCCGATGTCCTGGCCGTTTCTTCCACTCTGAGTCAGAGTGAGGCAAACTGCCACAAGGGAGAGGGTATCTCTCCGTTAACCACCCATCGCTCACACACCCACCTCCGTTCCACTCACCAGTGGAAAAGAGCCAGCTGAGTCAAGAGCATTAGCACCCAAATGACCAAAACATGTAAATCGTAGTTATATTTTCTGTTTGGTGCACATTTTGAGCAATCCCCTTGTATGTACCCTTCATGAATTTGGGGCTATAAAATGACAGCTCTCTATATGAACGTGTTTTCACGTCAAAAGAAGTGGCCATGGTAGTCTCAACTGTGTGTGTATTTATTGAGTCTGCATATCATTATGTTATCAATATCAACCCAGGGGCCAATATGACCCAGGTAATCAGTTATCTAAGGCATGGAAGTCTGATAAGGAAACATGATAAAGGCTGCATAATAACTAAAACAATCAAATTGAAATGGACCAACTGCTGAAGGTCACCAATAATCATCTCTATCTTAGTGCAACTACTTGTTCAATCGACTGACACAAATCCACATTAGTAAAGCATCCTGCTAGTTGACATTACGTGAAGTGTAATAATTTATGTGTACAACACATAAAATGCCATATGGCATACTGCTGCAATTTCTGGGAGTCTGGCCAAAGGGCAGACTGTCACGGCAGCAGTTTAGGATGACAAGACTAAAGTCAAATTTGGGGCAAATATAATATCTGCATGCATTGTAGACACTATCCAAACTAATACTTAAACATTCATTGTTGTCTGGAAGCTTTCTTGATGATAAAATAACTAGAGGAGTGCTATTGTTTGAATCTGCTTAATATTGTTTGTCCTGGCCATGTTTGTCCTTCCCTGCTCAAAAACGCGAAAACCCTTAACCCTGCTCTGCTTATTCCAGCATTACCTCAATAAAAATATATTTAAGATTTATATATACATTTATATATTTTTAATCAGAAACCTAATCTAAATCCGTATCTAGCCCTAACTATTTAATATAAGATAGTTAACATATTCAAAAACCCACCCACTATATAAATAATATATAGATTTTGTATTATTACATAATGTATAAGTGCTATCTGAAAACTGTGACCCAAACACAATTAAAAAAACAGAACCCATCTCTCTCACATTGCCTATAATAGCTCTTATCAATACATTTAGCCTATTTCATACCACGATTTAATATCATAGGACCAATAAAAGCAATATCAATAGGCATTTCACTTGGGGGTTGGCGCTGTTCTTAATTAGTTCATATATTGGACCTCGAATGCAGCAGTTTGACCACGTTGGCTGCGCATGCGCAATGAACGCAGCCACCTGCTGGAATCTGACTACGAATGAGGAAGTAGAGAAACCGGACGGACGATCCTAGATGTCAAGAAGAACATCACACACATTTCCGCTGCGAAGTAGTTATATACACTATTGAGTGAATAGCTACACCAGCACGGAACCATGTTCAAAAAGCTCAAGCAGAAGATAAACGAGGAGCAGTCTCCGCAATGGAATGCGCAGTCACCACTTCAGGCCCAGGTCGGTTGTTGTGCTATCGGTAGCTAACGGCTAGGCAGCAACTGTTTAGCTTGCTCGTCTAGGTCAAGGGAATGCTTCTGGGATAAGGGTACCAATCGACATTGGGCCTAAATTAGAGTAATGTAGTGTATAGAATAGACATAATACGTAATGTAAAATGTGAAGAATAGACTTACATTTACATTTAGCGCATTTAGCAGACTTGCTTGTAAAACGTCTCGGACAAGCTGGCGTTATCTAGCTACTCTGTTAGCTTCTGAACATAGCTGACAACTGCTGTCATCAGCTGCTGCTCACGTCCGTCCAGAACAACATGTGGACCGATGGAGATCCTGATCCTCTTTAGTCGATGTAAAGTCATCTGTGCTTTGATGTGTATTACACACATCAGTATTCAGTATATACTGATTTGTCTTGAGCTACGTCCTGCTGTCGTCAAATCGAAAGTTTGATCTGTGACTGTCTTGGATGCCCTGGGTGTCACTTGTTGGCTTTAGCATATTCATTTTACACTTTAGGGGTTTATTATGGCAAGTTGTCCAATTAATACACGAGTGGTTATTGATAAACACTGCTAAACCAATATTGATACATTAAAGACAAAGGTGCAGAATTGAACAGTCATTCAAACACACAAGGTGCCTCAAAATCCTTGTGTGTATGCTTGAATATGTGTGAGTGCAAAAGCCTGGTTGGAGTATGTAAGTATGCAAGGTCTTTTTGCCATCTGTGATGTGTCCTCTCACATTGTTGTTATAGGCGGGACCTGGAGAGAGGCGTAGTAGCCACACCCCCTCCTTTCAACAGGATGGCACACCCTCTCCAAGTGATAGAGAGGTAAAGCACAGTTTAACTCAAGACTAATCACAATTCTGTTCATATTCCAGGCTCTCTGCAAAGGGGAACCATTCCTCTCCTAACCCCATTGCATTATTTAGACGAATGAAACCTAGGCCTGGTCTTGAAAATCGGCCGAATCTAAAAGACTGTCTTGGCTAAGCACCCCTTTTTTATTTAACTGTGTTTAACCATTACATTAGTAAAAAAAAACAAAGAAATATATTATATTTCAAGGCAGGCTATGGTGGGCTATTTATTTGACTGTTGTTAACTTTCAACGTTATGCATCCTCTTCAAGATCTTATCACCCAAAGCTGGTTTGTTGACCAAATAATGGTGCTTCAACTGTGGATATTCCGTTGTTCAGGGTGTAAAAATGAAATTATTACAGCAAGACTGCAATACAACTATTCTAATTTCATTTTGTGGGAATCTACATTCATATTTAATGAATGTAGTATTACTATAATATATTGTGTATTGTAATTTGTTCTATGCTTTTTCGCGGTTTCCAATGTCATAATATACTTTACTGTAATGTGTTACACTAATGGATTGTATTAAAAATAATATGGTTTAATCACTAGTAACACAGTGGCTAATGGTACATAATGTTTTTATGCCCTCATCCTATTTAATATCTAAAATAATTAGATTGTGCCCTTTCGCCAAACATATTTTCCAAAGCCAGAAATTCCTTCCAGGGTACCAAGAAGGGCATTTTGTTAGTAGAATGTAGGGCATATTTCAGCATGTGTATGAATTATTGATGCTTCCTCTTTACAGCGTTCCCCACTAGTAAACCTTTTTAATGGATGTGGGCAGGTTATGAAACATTTGCCATTACATGTTGGAAGCAATTAACTTATGTTCAATTTGGCTACAGTGACGTAACGTGTGGTCAGTATGTGAACGATCTCTTAGGTTATCTTCTATGTTTCTTCTTTTAGGTTATGTAGAATGCTGAGCTTGTGTGGATGTCTGACCTTTGTGCTATTGTATCGTAGCTATTATCGTTTATTGCCTTTTGAATGGTATTCATGAAATGAAGATATCGACTTTTAGTGAGACAAGATATGCCCGTAAAATTATAAAAATTTGAAACGTCAGAGAAAAAGGGAAACTGGTTTCAGTCTGGTACTTTAAATATCCATATACTACAATGTAATCACCCTCAGTTAGACAGTTTAGAATGGTATTTTGAATTCATAAGCGTATCATTATATTTATCGATATTGTGTAAAATTCCCCATGATTATCGATATAATAAATGTTTCCGTATAATCCAGCCCTCTCTCCAAGTTGTGATGGTTATTGGCTAGTAAAGCTCAATACTAGATTGATTCTCAAAACATATGTAGGTACATTGTACTATGTTGTTGGGCAGATTTTACCAATAAACACTTTGCACTGCGTTAATGGCCCAGCCACAGGAGTCATCTGTCCCTTTTACCTTCTGAAATCACAGAAGCTCTTTATAATGTACAGCTCACCCCATTTGCCCTCACTCAGAAGTTCTTTCATCATCACATCTTTGATTTTTCACCGAACAGTCTCACACCCTTTGGCTTCCCTGGAACAGTCTCTTCATTACATTCATATTGTTGTGATAACCACAGAAAGCAGTCAAAGTAATAGCTCAAAGTAGCTTCTTTGAGCTATTACTACCATGGCTTGAAACTATACAGGGATGCTAATGGGCCTTCCATGGCGTCAATGACGATTGGATAAATCAGTTTCCTCACCTTTTGCCCCTTTTTCTCAATTTCATATGCTCTGTCCTTTTGTCTGTCTCCGTCTCTCTCAGACTCGCTACGGGTCTATTCATCTTCGTCTCTCTGGCCAGTCCCTCCGGATTTCCCGGGCAGTCTGGCCAGACGGTCCCCCAGCACTGTTTTGCACTCATGGTGTTATTTTCTCATTGCTCTCTGTCTCCCTCTCCTCTCCTCCATACCTTCTGTCTCGTTACTGCACTGATGGGGTCAGATGCTGGCCGGGATGATAGCCGAGCCCGCTTTTCTCTCTGAGTATACTATCTTTGCTCTGGACCATTCAAAACGACCCAAAACGGCCCAGGTAGCCAGTGTGGTGAGTTGTTCTCACTCCCTGCTTCCTCCTACCTCCTCGTATCCCCCGCCCCACATCCTTCTCCTCCTCCTCTCTTCCTTCCTTGCATCTCTGTGCCTTCGGGGAGTAGGTAGAAAACTGTGGCCCATGTAGATCCAGTGAGCACCCTGTTATCTCTTTTAATCCCGTTTCCTATGGACTATCCTTAGTAACCTGAAGGCATCTCAGTCGTAGGCTAACATTGCATCCAATGGGATTCATGGTTTGTATTGTGGGATCTAAGCTTTTGGCCTTTACGTCATGCCAGTTTACAACCCTTCCATTTTACTTGGTTCTAATCTGTTACAGAAATGTATGCTTCCTCCCTTAGAGGTCCTTTATACTCTAGATGCCTGCGTTTTAAAACCCCAGAACCCCTTATTCGTTATTTTAACTCATGATGTCTCCCACCCCCACACGTTTGTTTATTTGGGATTTGTATTTGTAACAAGTTGTGCTTCAATGGGCAGTGACAAGTTTTATTTATGTCCTGTTTTCCCAAATAAACAAACAATGTACCTTGTTGTATACTGGCATAGAACCCTTACAATGAAGCCAGAGTATGCGTTGATGTATTTAGAAAGCACATTGGAATAATGTAATGGACTAGTAAAACTAAAATGTCACGAAGTTAACGATCAGCTGAATTTAAAGAGAAAAACAAATGGCTCTCCAAACAGAATGTAAACTAAACTATAATAATGGAACCACATTTATTATCAAAAGTCAAAAAGTGGTCATGAAGAGTCGCATTCACTGTCACTGTCTCGCATTTATGACACCGAAGTCTTTAAGGCAGTCTTTAAATTGTAAATAGCACTATCTGCAATTTATCTACATTCTAGCAATATCAACTGGGAAGAAACTGTTTACTATTGCATTTATAATGTCTAATTTGAATTGTATTTGAATAGTTTAAATGGAATCAGACAGTCTTAATTGGCTAGCAATATTAGGCTACTTCATGGCCTAAGGTTGGTGTCCAGTGTCCACAGCTTAATAAGCTATCAGTGTTTTCTCCAACCATTCAGGAAACACGGGCCAATCAATCATCTTATCTTTTAGACCAATGTGCACAATTTTGTCTCTGCATTGATTTTACACTCTAATTACTGCTACAGAATATTATCTACAAAGGAACACAGTGCTTTCCAGCTGCCGCTTAACATTTTTGTGTTATTTGGAGGTCACATGCTCAGACAGATATGTGTCTGCTGCCTTTATCTTCAATATCAAGTTATTGGCCACTTAATCCTCCAAAATTAGTTTTGTCATGTTTATCACATTTGACCTTAATGTTATCATAATGCCATCGTTGTCATAATCATATTTCCAATAGGCAAAAAGCCATAGAAATAGATTTGGTTAAAGATAGCATAATAATCAATTTAGCATACAGCTTGCCCAGGGGACAAGAAACATGAGCTTCTTCTCCATAAAGAACAAATGTGTTCAACTTCAAACTGGCTGTATTGATTTATATGCGTCATTATAATATTTTATTATTCAGGTGCAAAATGAGCACCAAGCATACTTCATTTAAGTAATGCTGTATTAATGGAAAATGAAAACCGTAATCTATATTAGTATTAATATTAGCAATCAACTTTGTTTTTCTTTTTCCTATGCATATGCTGGTAAGTAAATTGATGCTAGGTACAATGTAAACTAAATTGTGTTGCTTAAAAGTGACCGCTGCTCACTCCTCTGGGGATGAAGAAATAGTTAAATGTTATCTTAGCACAGGGTTTACCTACTAGTACTGAGTAAACAGTAACCTGTACATCTGCACCTTGTCCCGGCTAAGCTTTTCAGCTAATATCTTAACAATGATGTAAATGGCTCTTATTGTAAATTACTCTGAATAAGGGGAAGGATGGTGTTGGACACAGGAATAACAATCTACTTTCTTTGAACCTGCTTCTTACCAGTCATTTTAACCCACAAAGCTGGCTTAAAGTTCACACTCTTTCAGCATACTATGACTCTGTGCTGCTGTTTTAACACAGCTGCTTGAGGCGCTGCCGAGCACTCTTAATCAAACTCCGCCTCTTCTAATTGATACTTTAAACTTCTTTTATTTATTTTTTTCGTCTTTGTGGCTGTTACTTAGACTACGTTTTAACCCCTTTTTGCTATAACGTACTGTAGAGATGCCTTCCGTTTTGTGTACTTAACCCCTCTGTTTTTTTCCAAGTTGCATGAGGGATCCCATTGCTGCCTGCATTGCTGTGAGCAATACTAATATTGCTCCCTCCAAAGTAATCAGGGAGTAGCACGCTGGGTGTGGATCACTAACTGTCTTAAGAGTCAAGCCATTCGACGCGGCTCTCTCTCATGCGTTGTGCCATTATCTTGCAGGGGGCTTCTAGAGCAGCATCGAGGTCCCCCAGAGGTAGTATTAATGGAGATGGAAGTGCTTCTCCTCAGGCAAGTTTCATCTCCCTGCCCTGCAGTAGTAATCTCTTTTTTTAACATTTGCTTTCATTGCTTTCTTGCTTTCGATACATACAATAAAATACAATTTTATTTGGCCGTATTAAGAATGGTATTATACGTCTTTTTATGTGTTTTCAACTCGCAGCTTCCACAGAGAGAGGAGCCCCAGTCATTTGCCCACAAGCTGCAGTTGAAGGTCCCCTCGGTGGAGTCGCTGATTCGCAGCGGGGCCAGCCGAGCGGAGAGTCTCTTCCGCTCCCCGTCCAAAGAGAGCCTGGTCCGCAGCGCGTCCCGGGAGTCCCTCACCCCGCTGGGAGAGGGCGAACCTCCGGGCACCCCCGGCTACGACCCCTCGTCGGACATAGAGAGCGAGGCGGAGGACTCCCCAGGAAACGCTGATGCCCTCTCCAAAGAGCAGCTGCTGCACCGCCTGCACAGGGTGGAGAGGAGTCTGGGAAACTACAGAGGGAAATATTCAGAGGTGGGGTTCGCATGGAGGATCGCTACCTCCCCGCAGACCATTTTGATTTCTTCACCTCTCTTTGCCTCTCTCTGTGTTTCATTCCGTGGGTGGTAGCCACTATGTTTCTCTCACTGCACACGCTTGTAATATATTCATATTTATCTCCTTCTCTTCTCCATTCAGCTCGTTACGGCCTATCGAACCGTGCAGCGTGAAAAAGATAAAAGCCAGGTAAACCGCATGAGATAACACGGTCTCTTCATGAGGATGGAGAGGATTGTCATCGTAAACTGACTGGTTGTTCTTTGTTCTCGCACCACAGGCCATCCTTAGTCAGAGTCAAGATAAAGCCCTGCGCAGGATAGGAGAGCTCAGGGAGGTATGGTCCATGCGTTTCCTTTGTTTCCCTACGTCAATATCTCCTCTCTCCATTTTGTTGTCTAAAAAGACGGAGCTGCTATCAAACCTGTGCTATAAACACTGCAAAGAAAGTGATGCAAAAGTCATACTGTGAAAATAAATGCAGTAAAGGAATTAATGGCCAGGTAAAATCCAATGAATGTTTAATTATGTGATGCATATCTAGTGGAGTCCTAATATGCTCAAAGCATCACCTTTTTTGCAGCCAAGATTCTCTGCCACTGGCAGCAGGCTCATTAGCTCACACTGAAATAGAAGCCCTGCAGACTGCCAGAATGTATTGATACAGGGTCATTGCACGCACAATGTCAGTGCTCTCAAATAGAGTATAAGTATACGGGCTCAGATAAACAACAGATTCATGAGAAATCTAGGTCTGTTAAACCGGTTACGGTTATACCGATTTGACTCAAATAACCTGGTTAAAGTTTATACGTTACTGTTTACTATTGTCTAATCATATTGTTATTGATTTATTTTGTAGATGATGGCACAATGCTTTTGTACAATTCCAATTTCAGTGTATAATTCCCTTTTTGAGTTTGACTTTGATGTAATCACATACAATGTGTGCTGGTTGACTCTGTTGAATGGTCTGCTTAGGAGCTTCAAATGGACCAGCAGGCCAAGAAACACCTGCAGGAGGAGTTTGATGCCACACTGGAGGAAAAGGACCAGATGATCACGGTGCTCCAAACCCAGGTCTGTCTCTCATAGGCTCGTAGCCTGGCCTCCACTCTGATAGGTAGATATGTGTTATAGGTCAGCCCGGTTATATCTCTGCATATATCTCAATAGCTAAAGGAACTAAAACCAAATCATAGTCGGGCTATTACACCTCGACCTTATCCTGTTAAGTATGCAAACCCGCAACTCCCATGTATATGTGTGAAGCATCAATGTGCGTGTAAAGATGCAAGGGTAAGTCTTGTGCTGGGCCTGGAACGGCCCCAGGGGCTCATGCATGTTCACATAACCCAGTGGAAGTAGGTAAGGGGAGACCTCTGGTGCCTCGTCATTAATTGTGTTGCTTTCCTATCAGGTGGCTCTGATGAAGAAAAGACTCAAGGGGGTCACTGACCTCACTGTGCCATCCGAGGATGAGGTGTCTCACTCTGAAGACGCTGTGGTCTCCACCGCCGCACTGCAGAGTCCCTCCAAGGACACGGACGCAGAGGGTGCCGTCACTGAAGGTAAGCAGGCATTAGATTAAATTAGAGTGGATTAGATTAGTCGAGTTGCATTGATCCCATCAGGGATTGCATCAGAGTAAATGGTTATTTCAGAAGAAGTACTATTTTAAAAAGCAATCGAAACGATGAATTGAGATCACAGGCATAAACATAAAAGAAATAAACATAAAATAATAATAAAAATAAAATAATAATAATAATAATTATTATTATTATTACTGTGTTCAAAACAAATGGATAGGGGAATGGTAATTAATTGTTATGTTGGTAAAACCAATTAGTAGTTTTATTTATGCAATGCCAAATGGTAACCTCCCCCTCATTCTGGTAGACTTGCATGATCTTCATCTCGATGACAATTGTGCGCTGTGTTACTTCTCCTGAACAGAAGAGGGCAGCGGTGACTCAGCCAGGGTGATGGAGGCGCTCCAGAAGAGGGTGAAGAGGCAGGAAAACCTGCTGCAGAAGTGCAAGGACCTGCTGCGGACGCACAAGGAGCGGAGTGCCCAGCTGGGCAGCGAGAACGAGACCCTGCAGGAGCAGCTGCAGGAGAGGCTGCAAGAGCTGGAGAAAATGAAGGTATAGTGTAGTAGCCGGCAAACGTCTGGCAGCCTGCACAACCTGTCCCTCAATACCGACTGTTGGCTTCATTTATACTAAGTAGTCTTCATTTATACTTATATACTTATATATACTTATTTATATTAGTAATCGTCTTCATAGATCGTCCACACCATTAAAAAAGTATTTTTTCCAGGGTCCTTACGACCGGTACGGCCATTGGCATTAATTTACACATTTTCTCATGAAAGTGTCACACTATTATTTTTCAATTAAATGTATTCTGAGACAGCAGGTTACTAGATGTTGAGGCTAGTGATGGTGTGTATGAGGTGGATTGATTATAATGGGGCTCCGATAGGGTGCTGCACATCAGCGAAAATGTATTTAGGGAAATTAAAGTTACACTCACTGACTCATCCGCCCGGGTTGTGATGGTCTGCTGATAGTGTCACTATCAGCAGTGCCCCTGCACTGTGTGAAATACTGTGGATCTCACTTCCTCCAAATACCCTGGCTTGGCTCCAGTAGCAAGGGTTCATGTCATTGTGACATGACTAGAAACTTAGTTCCCTTTGACATGCAAACATTCTGCACACACACGTTTACAGAAACGCTTGGTTGATTCTGGTGATTGAGTTCCATCTCTCGCCGATATTTCACAGAATCCGGAAGCTCATGTAATTTGGATCATTTGTTGGTGCCTCGTGTGTACAAAGTCTGCATACCTTCTATATGTGTGTGGATGTTGAGCTGTCTGGGGAAAAACGCCTGTTTTCTTGTGTCAGACGGAGCAGAGGTCAACAGGCACTTAGCCTGCCTGAGCAGCATCGAGGTGTCCTGGTGCTCTGGAGTTGGTCTCCGCTGAGCTGCTGTCTTGGTTAAATACAGCGTATAACAGACCAGCTGTTTACAGTTCCACCCCCCCCACCTTACCTAAGAGAATTTCAATTGATTAAGTGTGGTCTCCCACCTAGAGAAATTCCTCTGCACAGCAGCGTTGGTGATATATTAGAGGTGTTCTGTTCTGTAATGTGCTTATTAAATGGTTCATAGAAAATGTATGAATCCTAACCAATCATACCTTATGAGGAATGTTTCACCTTTTAAACTCTATTGCGCTATAAACCCTTACATTTGGTACACGCATCAGCTGGGTGATGCCGTAGGCCCTGCGCTTCCTCCTTACTAACCGCGGGTTAAACGGAAGTGGTGGAGGCGTAGCTACTACAGGCCGCGGGTGCTAACCTGGGCTGTAATTTGGGTCGGCATGTGTGTTCATTTGGGGTTTGTGTAGACACGGGTGATCGTAGGCTTGTGGGTTAGGCCGCCTGGGTGTCTGTCATTTTGATGTTACATGTATAATTTGTTTCTTTGTATTTTGTAAGAACAGACGCATTTGCCTTACATTTTGAGTTGGCCATTTAGCAGACACTTTTATCCAAAGCAACTTGTATCCAAAGCGACTTGTATCCAAAGCAACTTGTATCCAAAGCGACTTGTATCCAAAGCGGCATGAGGTCATTTTGAAAGATTGATTTTGTTGCTTTATTTTGTTTTTGTAGGAAGTACACACTACAGAAAAGACGAAGCTGATCACACAGCTGCGTGATGCCAAGAACCTCATTGAGCAGCTGGAGCAGGACAAGGTGAGTGAGCAAAGCTCTTTCAAGCCTCGGCCCACATCTTGATGGAATGTCCCGCAATTCTCTCCTCGGGAAATATGGCCATATTTTTGTTCTGCCACCGAGTACAGGGGTCAGAGACCTTGAAGCTCCCTGGTTGTTGCTCGTAAACTTTGACCCCCCCGCGCTCTGCAGGACAGAGGCTCTTGAGGTCACTCTGAGGAATGTGGAGCGCACCTCAAAATGTCCAAGGCTGTTAAACAACCAACGGCTTGATTTAGGGCCTTCGATGTAGAGACAACACAGTCTATTTATACATGTCCACGCAGTTCTTATGTAGTATAAACTAAAAACTGTCACTTTTAGGGCATGGTGATCGCTGAGACCAAGCGTCAGATGCATGAGACGCTGGAGATGAAAGAAGAGGAGATCGCACAGCTACGTACCAGGATACAGCAAATTACCTCCCAGAAGGAGGAGCTGCAAGAGCAGAAGGAGAAGAATGAGAAGTCAGGTAAAATGGGAACGTGTCTCAAATGTGCATGGGCAATGGTGATGGTATTGATGGGAGGGTTATAGATATATAGTAATATATTTTGTACTATATTTTTTGTTTAGCATTTGAAGAGCTGGAGCGGGCGTTGGGCGTGGCTCAGAGGGCGGAGGAAGCCAGGAAGGAGCTGCATGTTCAGCTGGAGGAGCAGGTGAAGGAGGTGGAGCGGGTCGGCGAGGAGGAGAGGAAGGGTTTGCAGCAGGAACTCTCCAGGGTCAAACAAGAGGTCGTCTCCATCATGAAGGTCGGCAGATTTTGCGTCCCAAGATTTTTGAAGAATGGAATGAGGCCGTCTTTTGAGGCCCTTCGAGAGTTATGAAAACAAGCTCATTAACACTGTGAATGTAATTATTTTTTGATTTGTATGACACACAACTTTTAAGTTTGTCATTTGAAGATGGCAATAAGATAACAAAATACAATGTGTAAATAAACTCCAGTGAACGACCAGGGATAATAATCCTTCTACCTTTTATATGGATTCTGTTTTCCTCCTAAACTCATGACGGGTCATTTTTAAATTAGCATGAAAATTGTATTAGCCATGTTCTTCTAAATGTATGTGTGAGACATCCTATCTGCATGATCACTTTTAAGTGGAAGTGCACAAGATCAATCTGTACCATCACTTCATTCTTTTGTTTAACCGTTGCTTTATTTCTCTGACCTAAATGTTGTAGAAATCATCTGAGGAGACTGTTGCCAATATGGAAAAACAACACAATGAACTGCTTGCTGCCAAAGAGCATGAACTAACAGCTCGAATTAACCAAGTTGTGGTAAATCTTGATAATCTTGTTCTTACACACATATTTTTGATAGTATGATTTGAAGTATGATTTCTTTTTAGTATCGATAGCTCTAAAATCCACTTTCATTCGATTGCTTTTAGGAGCAATGCAAAGAGGAGTTTTCCCAGGCTGCAAAGGAGAGGGAACAACAATCTTCTCTGGCACTGGAGGATGCAGAACTGCAGAAGACGGCCCTGAAGACAGAGTCTGAAAACAAAGTCAAAGAGACACAGTTGGAGCTGGAAGCTGCCAGAACTGTGGGTGTCATTGCTAGGGCTGTTTAAGCCCCATGGTTAAATGTAAAATTAATTATGGGGGCCTGATATCACATTGTGTTTATGCTTCTAACGTCCATTATCAATGTTTCAAATATAACATCAACATGATTATTTAGAATCTATTGTTACTAATAGCAAATATCTTTTGATTGCAGAGAATACTGGAGCTCGAGAGCACGCTAGAAAAGAGTGCAGAAGATGGATCGGATCAGTCCAATGATTTTTCCAAGCAGATGAAAGAATTGAGAGCCAAACACAAGGAGCAGATGTCGGCATTAAAGCAGAAGCAACAGGAACAGCTAGAGAAGCACACCGACACCTTAAAGCAGCAGCACAACACAGCTCTGGAGAAGCTGAAGCAAAAGCACAGCCTCAAAGTTGAGACCATCTTGAAAGATAAAGAACTCCAGTTCCAAGCACATGTTGAAGACATGAACCAGAAAACCTTGGAGAAATTGGATGTGAAACAAACGGAGCTAGAGGGTCTAACTTCTGAACTCTCTGAGGCATTGAGGGCTAAGCAGCTTCTGGAAGAGAAGCTTGCAGCACTGGATGGTTCTGTTCATTTAACTCAGCAAGCCCTGGAGCAGAGACTACAAGATGAGGTAGCAAAGCACAATGCAGACATGGCAAATATCATGCAGCAGCATGAACAGTCACTTGGAGGTATGGAAAAAACTCTGAAGGAGGAGCTCAACAACTTGAAAATGGTTCTGGAGGAGAAACAAAGAGAACTTGAGGAACACATCCTTGTAGAAGAAAAACTGAAAGAGAAATTGGAGACTGCTCTGCAAGACTTGAATATGAAGTCACATGAATTGGAGGAATTGAGTCGCAGTCTATCACAAGCTCAGTCTGCAAAGGAGAGCCTGGTGGATTCAAATGCTCAGTTAAGCAAGATTACAGAGGATCTAGTTCAGTGCAAGAAAGACTTGAAACAGTTGGAGCACCAGCTGCAGGTTACACAAGCAGATTTTAAAAAGGAAGAGGAGTCACTTCAGGAAAAGTTGAAAGAACTTGAAGAAATGGAGCAGCAGTTGCAACAGACTAAGAAGGAACTCTCTGAGAATGTGAAATCACACATTGAGGAAGTAACCACCAGGCAAGAAGAGGAAAAACGGTTGAGGAAACAGCTGGATGACGAAAAGGCTGCCCATGAGAAGAAGATTGCAAGCACTGTAAAAGAGATGGAAGGTAAGCTTAAGACACAGGAAACAAAGATGGACAAGATAAAACAGAAGGCCAAAGAGATGCAGGAGAAATTCAAGAAAAAACTTCAGGAAAATGAGGAGTCTATGAAGAAAGAACTTGCCAAGAAGGAGGATGAGGTCCAGCAGAAAGAGCAACAAGTCAGAGATAAAATCCTAGAGATGGCGCAGAGAAGTTCCCAAGGTCTCAGCAGTGCGATGTCAGAGTTACAGACCAACCACAAGGAACAGCTGGAGAAACTGCATGAAGCCCGTAAGCATGAAGTTGAGGATTTGGAACATTGCTGGCAAGAGAAGTTAAGACAACAGGAAAAAGATATTGCAGAGAAACACTTGCATGTACTGCAGGAGAAGGCACTGGAATTGGAAGACTCATCTCAGCAGCTCAGTACTAGCAGGGAAGAGAAGGACCAAGCATTGCGTGAGATAAAAATGTTTAAAGAGGAGCTGGCAATTCGAGAGACCACTGTGCAGAAACTCCAAGTGGAGCTTAAGGAAGCAGCAGTTAAGCTTGACGGTTTGTCCCAGAGTGAAGCCTTGCTAAAGGAGCAAATGGAGTCTGTGGAAAGGAACCTAAACCAGGCTCTGAACGAGAGAAATGGTCTCCAAGATCAACTGAGTAGGATGGAGGAAGAGAGCAAGGCTAATTCGAAGGCTTTATCTGAAAAGTTGGACACAACTGAAGGCAAGCTTAAAGCTCTTGAAACTTCCAAAAGTAAGGATGGTCAAGACTTGGAGAGGAAACTTGAGGAGAGTGCTCTTCAACTCCAAGCAAAGGAAGGCGATTTCCAGAAGCAGTTAATGGTAATCACCAACCAAATGCAGCATTACTGTAGGGAGATTCAGTCAAAGGTTGATGGTGGTACTACTGATATCTGTGGAAGAGTTGAGTTTAGGATGACAGAGCTGAAAGACAGAGTTCTGTGTAACCAGAAAAGGGTGGGGGAGCTAAAAAACATTATCCTCACTAAATTGGATACGATTTGCACTTTAGAGGAGAAACTCCGCAAGCAGACAGAAGAGAACATGAATCTATGCAGTTCAATTGAGCAGTTGACAGCTCAGCTTGGAGCTCACACAGAGTGCATTGAAGCCTTAACAAATGAGAGGGACAGTATACTAAAGGAAGCTGAGAGTCATTCTCAGTCCATTTCAGAAAACGTCCTCAGAGTTGAACAGCTCAGCGAAGAAAACAAAACTATATCAGAAAACATGAGAGCAAATGTATTGCAAATCAGCAACTTGGAAAGTATCATTGATACCTTAAAAAGTCAGTTAGCAGGTAGTGTAATGGAGAAAGAGGAAGCCATAAATCTACTGAACCAGCAGTGCAAAGAGGAGAGTCAGCAGATTGTTGCTAACATGCGGGAGACCATTGAGAGACTTGAGCAGGAGAAAAAGTCTGCAGTGGAGCAGGCGGACACACTCAGGAACAGCCTGTCTGAGTTTAAGAACAAGGCAGAGTCCAGGTTTACACAGAACCACAACACCGTCGTGTCTCTGCAGGACAGGCTCCAAGACCTGGAGCGAGAAATCTCAGAGAAGAACGAGGCGCTGCAGAGTTTGACTGCAAATATCGACAATCAGTCCATCAGCAAGTCTGAGATGGACCAGGCCCTGAGCGAGAAGCAGCAGAGGGTCAGCGCACTTGCCACAGAGTTGGAGAGCTGCAACGGCAGACTCTGCGAGCTTCAAGACCAGTTGGCCTTAAAGACGAAAGAGTGTGAGCAACTCTCGGCTGACCTTAAGAAGCAGCTCGGTATCAGGGAAAGTGAGAAAAGAGAGTTCACAGAACAGCTACAGCAGACGCAGGAGCAGTTCACACAGAACAGCCATTTGGTCCAAGAGACGGAGGACAAGCTGCACGTCCTGGAGAAGGAGAACCACACTTGTAAATTGGAGTTTGAGACTCAACGGGTAGAGTTTGAGAAGATGAGAAGCGAAATACTCAAGAGTAAGGAGGAAAGCCTGAAGGACACTGAAGAGAGGCTGTCTGCAGAGAGTGCAAAGAAAATGGCAGAACTCAAAAAGAAGGCTGAGCAGAGAATTGGTCAGATTAAAAAACAGTTAACATCACAGCTTGAGGAAAAAGAGCAGATCATTCAGTCTTTGAAGTCAAGCTTAGAGGAAATCAATGGAACGGAAGCGGGCAACAGGCGCCACATAGAGACCTTAGAAGAGAAGGGAAGAACCCTCGAGGAAGCCCTTGGAAAGCTTAAAGAAGATCACGAGAAACAACTTGAACAGGCTCAGAGCGACGAGAGGCTCGAGAAGGAAAAATATTTGGAGGAGTTTAAACGCACATACGAGGAGAAGATCTCGTTACTTCAGGGAGATGAAACGGCTGCTCTTGATGCCAAGGCAGATGAAACTCACTCTGAAATAGAAAAACTTGGGGAAAGACTTCATGAAGCAGAGGAGCAGAATAGAAACCTTGTTGCTGAAATATGTCATCTGAAAGGAGAGCTCCTCGAGAGAGAAGCTCGGCTTAATCAAAAACAGGACGCCGTGGCTTCCTTAGAAAAGCAGACTCTGGTGCAGCAGGACGATGTGGTGAGGATGGAACAAAGCAGTACAGTGCAGTGCAGTCGGAGACTGGAGAAGGAAGACCAGAGAGATGAAGACGGAGAGTCTCCCGAGTCTTTGAAGGAGAAATTGACCGAGGTCAAGAACGAGAAACAGAAAATCCAAAAAGACTTCACCAGGTTGCAGAAAGACTTCCGGTCGCTTAGGAGAGAGCATGAGCAGGACCTCGACCACCTCAAGAAAGAGTTGGCGGAGGAGAATGAGAAGAATCTGAAGTAAGTCCAAGTGGATATGTATGAACTAAACTAAATCCCTTCATTTGGTTGTAAGAGTAATTCTGCTGTATTCACGTAAACATTCTGTTCCAGGATAGAGTTGGAAGATCTGGAAATGAACCAAAACTCTGCTCTGAAGCAGCTCATGAGGGACTTCAACACACAAATGGCTCTAAAGGAGAGGGAGATTGAGATAACTGTGAAGGAAACTATTGGTAAGCAGGCAGTGCAGTATTTCAGTGATTGTGTTATGTTATACTGTAGAAACAATGGTTTATTTGGACATGCAGTGATTGTGATTGCAAAGAATGTATGTATGCGCATTATAATGGATGTAATGTGTCTCTTAAACCACACTAATCACTGCCACAATTTGGTTGGCTTTGATGTTTAACAGTAGGTTGAAAACTAATCTCTTTAAACCTAGACAATGTGTAGAACAAAATAAACAAACCATGAATAATGAGAAATTAGGAAATCGTGTCTGAATAGCCAAACCATTTCAAAGTTGTCAATTCTTGTCACGTTCCAGATACGATTCCTTTTTCCTGTGGTTTTGGAAAACAAATGCAATGTTTCTGTATGTTAAGAGCAGCTCCTCTGCTGTTTTCCCTCTACAGGGAAGGCTCAGAGTGTAGAAGCCGAGCTAATTACCAGCCACCGTGAAGAAGTCACCCAGCTTCATAAGCTGATGGCGCAGAAGGAGGATGACCTGCATAGGACAGTTCAGAAATATGAACAGGTTTTGCAGGTACTGTACCAAAATATGTAAACACATCGTATGCTTGTGAAATCCTATGGCTTGCACACACTTTTCTTTCTGTCATGTTTTTTATTTTTATTTATTTTTTTACAAATTAACATTAATATATTTTCCCCCAAATGATCTTGCGATCCCCACAACATTAGTCTCTAGTCTAGTCCCTCTGATGGCTCAAGACCCACAGTTTGAAAACCATTGTGTCAGACTGTGTAAGCAGAATAAACCACTCTGGGGTGTACCTTATTGGAAAATAATGTACGACTGGGGGTGGTGATGCAGCCAAGGTTGCTTACCACCGCCAAAGTACATTACTTTCCAATAACGGGACACCCCGGAGTGGTTTATTCTGCTTATTCCACAGTTACGAACAGTGATTAGATGTTAGTTACTTTCATCTATAACGTTATTGCCTTTTCATCGACTTGAAATTAAAATATTCTTCCATGGTGCTTTGAGCATATTATTTTTGCATTGTCAAGGAAACATCTGGTCGATAGTTCTATTTGACCGCTGTTGTTAATATTGGATTTGTAGCGCATTGATTAGGAACTGTTAAAAGGCAGAGGTGTCCCGTTAATGAAGACAAGTTATTTAATAGTTCATAAACGCCTTGACCTATTTTCTATTCTAGTCTTCTGAAACCTACATTCTATAGTTTCTGAACACTATCTGTTGTGCATTTGAAACTTTCAACATGTAGCGAAAGACAGTGGGCAGCTAAAGCTGTCTTTGATTCCAACTCCCTTCAGACATAATGTAAGCTAGGAGGTCTTAAACATAGTATTGGGCAATAATCAAAATACTTGAGCAGTGATGCTCCGATGACGCATAGGAAGTGACTCAGCCATTGTTATGTTGTTTCTTCTCCCCCTTAGAGTCGAGAGGACGAAATGGGGGATCGAGTGTGGCAAGTTCAGAAAGAGCTGGAGGACCTGCAAGCAAGGACTGGTGGTGATTCTGAGGTACCCTTCTGGCCTTTGACTGACAGGTTGACGCACTAATTGCCCATAGCCATTGTCTGTTGTGGTATTGACTGAAGAGTATATTTGATCAATAATTTATTTTTTTAAATTGAAAAGCCGCTAATACTATTAATAACTGTCTGATTCTGTTAAAGCCATAACAATGTCCATGTGAAGATGTAATTGCATCGTTTGCAAGTCATACAAGTCTGATGGATCCATTACTCATTTGGACAGTCATTCATACACAGGAGTATTCTGTCTTGCATTCTCAGACGTCCCTCAAGATACCCTATTATTTGGACATTCGACTGTTGAGTTAACAGGTTTAACAGTCTTAAGATCCGTTCCCCGACCCCCTCCTCGTCATAATTGAAAGATTCCTTCTGGGGAGTTGCGGGACACATTTGTCTACATTCTCCAACGTGATCCCACTCTCACTTCAGCGTGCACGGGCTACACTCCAGCGTGTGCCGGATGCTCTGAGGGTCACTCAAATCAGTCTGGAATGCTCTTACTGGAACACAGGAGGTTGCGAGGCAGCAGTTAGCCTGGATCCCTGTTACCAATTATCATCGGCGGTGCTGATCCGCCAGCCTTAGGATTTATACTCCCAAGATGGTTCTCAGGCGTAGTCTGCACTCTGGGTTGCGGCCAGATCGCTTTTACCCAGCTGGTGTGGAGCTCCGAGACCCCTTCGCAGATATAAATGTACATATCTGTTGAACGTATATATAATATATAGACTACGTTTAAACTCCAAGGCACCGATTCACAGAAATTCATAGCAGTCTTTTGCTTTTACTGCATGTTATTCATGTGACGTAATCACTTCATGGGGGGATTTTGTGGGTTTATGCTCCAAGAGGCCTTCTCTCGCTCAGGGTCTCACAAATATTGTGTCTGTAGACAGTAGGCCACATGCTCAGGAGACTGGGTTGAATATCCAGTTTGAAGGTTGGGTGTCTATACTACAGTGTTTGTGCTTTAGACTTTACTTTTGCTACCACTTCTTAGCATCTGTTGGCTGGATTCTCTTCTGATTAGGGTAATGACACTGGAAATGATCATTTTGATTCCTGCCTAAATTTCTAGCCCACATAGTCATGAATTATGTGGTGTTATTCGCATAAAAATGAGAAATGTGATTGTGTGGTTGGACAAATTAGGGTCAATTAAAGTTTTTAAAGCTGGATGTAAAAATGTGCAATTGCAGAATTGGGACGCAAAAGCTGTTAAATGTATATAACCCATAAACCCCATACCAGATTCAATATTGCCATTGAGTGACCCAACAGATGAATACATCTTACCTTTCCTCATTTCAGATGGGCATAGAAGACCTGCAGGTGAGCATTTAGGCTTTGATATCAGTATATCCATCTAGGTAACTAGAGGCTCCAATATTCGCACCATCAATGGGCCCGTTGTGTATAGTAATGGACATGCATCATCCCCCTTCAAGTGTTCCACTTTAATGGTGTTTGTTTGTGCTGTCCTGGTCATCCCCACCGGCCGCAGGCTCAGCTGGCTGACAGGAACACTCTGTTGAGTGAGTCCAGGCTCAAGGAGCAGGAGTTTGTTGACCGAGTGAGTGTCCCCCCCCCCTTCACTCTTCTTCGCTTCCTCTTCCTTAATCTCTCTGTCTCTTTCTTCCCTCCTCGCTCTCTGTATCTGTCACTCTCTTGTTATCTCTCTCTCTCTCTCTTCCTCTCTCTCTCTCTCTCTATACCCCCTCTCATCTCTCTCCCCCTCTCTCATCTCTCTTTTTCTCTGTCTTCTCTCTCTCTGTCTCACTATGTATTTCTCACTGTCTCTCTTTCTCTCTCTCTTTCTCTCTGTCTGTCTGTCTGTCCTCTGTGCAGCCCAAATCGCTTTCACTGTATTTTCTGTGCTGTCCTCCAGCTATAAGAGTTAACTATGGCTCTCCTGCTGCATTGGCTTCATTGGCTTCATTATGTAGCACATCTGTTTACATTTGTCTTAACCTTATAAACAGTTAAACTGCCCCACCATCCCATGGTTTTTCTCACACACATTGCCTATCTCACTATTAGTCCCCTGTGGATAACCAGTGAAATACTGTCTCCACTGCAGCTAAATGCTTCCTTCATTCCTTCCAAGTTTTACCATACATTTAATTTTAACTACATTTTTTTTTTATGAAATATAACTTGAGCAAGGAATCTATCTAATTCACTCTTATCAGCTTTGTTTGCCACATTCACATTTCCGAACAACTGATCCAAGGTTGAGGGGACAATTTAGGGTGAAAGCTGAAACTGGTGTGTGTGTGTTTCAATCAATTCTGTACATCTGCGTCTTCTCCACCCTAGATCCACTCGCTTGAGGACACGATGAGATGTCTCCAAAAAAAGGCTGTTGTAACTCATCTGGGAAGCCCCTGCAAAGGTACGGTCAAAACACAGAAAGTCCACGTCCCGCACATTGCCCCTTTATTCCTGCCATTTCTGGCTTAACCTCAACAAGATGCACAAAGTATTGTACAAAAAACAAATGGCCAATGTGCTCAAGCTTTAAGTTATGGCTCCTTCCCACTTCGAGAGAAGGATCACATTGGTTATAGGAGTAGTGCAGTAATCTCAGCTGGGTGCTGCTGCTCTGCAGGCTCGGGGACACTCCGCCATCAATCTGCTAGGACTGTTGCAAGCATGCAACTTGCCCATGGATCAAAACCCTGGTGTGTGGGTGTGTGCGTGTGCGTGTGCGTGTGTGTGACGTAGCGTTGACCAGGTTCTAGCCTTCTTCGTGGAGCTTTCCTTCTGGTGTAATAAAGAGAATCTGCTGTCAAGTGGTGGGGGTGGCGGGTAAGAGAAGTCTTCCCGGGGTTTAATGGCTTTTGCAGCTTGCGGTCTTGCATTTCCCCACACAGAACCACGCGAGCACACATGTGTTTATTTTCCCCTTCCTTCTCTGAATCTTCATCCATTGTATCACAGAGACGCGCGCACAATCTCCCGTCCCAAGATGAGTAGTATTCCATCCATTTCCTCCGTCGCTGGGCCAGTCGTAGTTCTGGGGTCGGCGTGATGTCAGCGTTTAACATACCTCTCTCTGAACACCCTTTCTTTCATAGTTAGGACTAGTATATGTATAAGAGCTGTGGTATCAGAGACCCAAGCTGCTGATATCTGGTTGCAGGTCCTGCTCTTCCTCCCGGTAGGTGTAGGGGATGGGGGGGGTTGTGGGCTCAGCTGGGGTCAGGAGGTCAAAGGGCAGGCTTTTTTATTCCCCCCCCGTTTCTTCACGCCTGCTGATCAAAGCCCTGTTTTGGATTCCCCTCCTTTATCACTCCTACCTGTCTCTGGCCCGCTCTCCACTCTTCCCATGCTTGCACGCCTCTCTCCTAGATGTCTCTTCCAGACACACTCACAGGCCAGCAGGGGGTTATTCAGTAGCCCCAGCTTCCGTCTCATCTATATTAAGCGCTTAATGAGGATAGGGGAGTGGAAGAATCCCAGGCTCCTCGGTATTACCGACCCCTATGTAAATTGCACTGCGTTTTCCCAATTGTGGTGTTTTAATGATTATTGTTTCAGGATAATGACATGATGATGCTGGAGGCCATGCACATAAAATTTTCTTACTAGTATCCCCATGCTGAGAATTGCCATTCTTTCCTGTGGTTGTAGTCGGTGATTCATTGCAACCCATGGCTGTGCTCAAAGTGTTTCCGCCTTTGCTTTGGTAGAGTTTAGCTTGAACTTTTCTGAATGAAGTGTTGATAAATGATAGAAACCACATTCTATACAAAGACACTTCTATGTTGTAATGTATTCTAATTCAGATGGTTTATGTTCTATTATATTTGAACATCATCTTGTATTGTATACTTATTGTATTGTTTGATTGATATGATCTATGATAAGCGTTATGGGTGTGCTTGCACTGGAGCTGTGATGTAGTAACCTCATTATGTCAATCCACTTGTCACCAAATGACATAACTCAAACGGTCTTCTGTGTCTTTCTCGCTTCAGGTCCAGGATACAGCAGTACTGACGCTCTGTCTGAACCCACTGAGTTTGAGTACTTGAGGAAGGTGCTGTTTGAGTACATGATGGGGCGGGAAACCAAGGTAGGTTATTCACTAGCACTAAAGTGACAGAAAACATGGAGGGCAGTGCTACAGAGTCAGTCTAAAGTCAGTCTATATATTCTAAAGTCAGTCTATAAACCTTCCCACACTTGGAAGGTAGAGGCTGGTGTGGGGAAGGGGGGGGGGGGAAATGCAGTCACTGGACTGCATTTCTGCCACAGGAAATGCAGCGCTGCTCAGGAAGCTGTATACAAGTCATTGTGTGTATTTTTGCAGGGTCCAATTAACAATGCCTTCCGTAATTAGCTCCGCTGTGGGAATGAGGTCCTCGGGGTCCTAAAGCCAGCAGGATTCTCCAGGACCCGGTACTAAACAGTGGTTCTTTATGGCATTACGGCAGACCTCCTGTGTGACAGGATGTCTTCCAGGCCGCCTGCTAGCACATACGTCTCACATGATGCAGCCTTGCCATTTTAGGACTTACTGGCGTTGTTTAGTGTTAGCGGAGAAGCTATGGTCCCTGGAGTTGCAGCCCTGCTTCTCATTATCCCCATATTTATGGGGGAAACACATGCACCCTGGCAGACGGGGCTGGAACTGATTACACAGATAATAAGGCTTTTTTTGTGCTTTATTCTGTTCTTAACTGTCTTACAACATGCACGGTTTGATTGGCCCGCTGGTGTCGAGGGTAGGAGTTCACAGAGGATCAGTGTGGTCCAAGCCCTTTACGATGACAAACTTTCATAGTATAAACGAATAGCGTTCATGCGCATACCATTTCGTACAATTTATCTTCTTTCTTTTTTTAGCGGGGATAAAAAATGGTGTTATCTCATTTCTTTTTCCCGGGGTCACAGACGATGGCCAAAGTCCTCACTTCCGTACTCAAGTTCCCGCCAGACCAAGTGCAGACAGTTCTGGACAAAGAGGAATCTAAATCAGTTGTAAGCAGCTTTTCTCCACCCTTATTGGGTCATTCATACACGGACTTTACCGTTCTCTTTACGACGTTTATAGATGTAACAAAGTGAATATGATGAATCGTATGTTTATACTTATGAATGTTCAAATCATATCTGCCACTTTTTGTCTTAGTTATTCAAGTTATATTTACTAACTTTATACATATACAACAGAAAGGTTAGACACTGATATCAACGTGTTAATATGTCAACATTTATATTGACCTTTCTCTTAATATGGTAACAGCCAGTGTAAACTCTACTGTATTAAGTCATCTACTGTCTGTGTTTTCTTTCCCCGCAGCCTTGGATTCGATGAGCGATAACATGGAGTGCCGCTTCTTGTGGGATAGAATTACACTGCTGCTGAAGGGAAAGACTGCCACGGACTTAATCAAGCCCTTCTCCCATTTGCGTTTTAAGTTTGTTTGTGTGGGTGTGCGTGCGTGCGTGCGTGCGCGCGTGTGTGTGTGTGTGCGTGTGTGTGTGTGTGTGTGTGTGTGTGAGAATGAGACGCGTGCAATTCTGGGGCATATGTTTGGTGTGTGTGTGTAGCTTTATGTTTAAGTTATAAGGGAATTTAAAAGTATGTACGAGAATCTTCCATGACTCTAGATTTCAGTTAAAATAGCGGTTGTTCCTTTACACGTTCGGATATTTTGCTTTGATTTATTTTTAGATGAGGAAATATGGTTTTCTTTTGATTTAGATGTGTGTGTATAACGAATGGCTTGTGCAATAATCCATATCACGTATTGATGCTGATGGTCAGTTGATTTTATACGTTTGTGTTGTCTGCATCACTTCCTCTGTAAAACTCTATAATGACCCTTTAACTGTGCAGTCGCACCATATACTGGCACCTAGTACCTTGTTTGTTTACCACTGCTTTTCTATACTTTATATATTGTGGAAAATTGACAAATAGACCCCCCCCAAAAAAAATAATCATAAATTGTACTATAATGGTTCAACTGTGTACACAGTATGACTTACATTTCCAGAGAAAAAAATGAATTAAATCCTATTTATAGTACACTTTTGTCACTTGTTTATGCTGTCTTGTGTTTTGCACTACACACTGCTACTTTATTAGTCATCTTTCATAAATGGATTTAACTGTGTCCTGTCGGAGTACGATATGCCACTGAAATAAAAATACATTAAGCAGTAGAAAGCCACTCACTGTTGAAACGGAATGTGTTAATATAACCTTTGTTCAGGGTCATGATTGAAAGTTGTCGCCGGGAGTTGTACTCCAACAATACGAATTTAATTGTCATGTGGTGGATCAAAAACCGCCACAACATTTTTGAACTCAACGACCACCGATAGAGGGCAGCAGTGCTCCCTTGGCCCGGTGGTGAGCTCAGCCCCAAAATCCCGGGTTGAAATGTGATGCTCGACTCTTCAAACCATTCGCCCCTCACACCGTGACCGCATTTATCGCCAGGACGGGGATCTTGTATGCAACAACTTTCAGAGATTGACGTGCAGAAGTGGAGAGGAGTTGACGCGCCGTTACCAGGACCCGACCATTGCGCTTTTTTTCCTCCAAAAACTTTGAAAACCCCACGCCGTTCCATCTTTGCTACTTTGGCAGACTTGAAACAATCGGATGTTAACTTTTGCAACTGTTTAACTTGCGAAGTGCTGACAATTTCTTATTTTCTTATTTTTTTGGATACGTATCGTATAGCTATAAGTAATGCGCAAAAGGATGGCTCCGCTGCTGAGACTAACAACGGGAGTACGAAATGTTTTCTGTGTGTTTCTTTGGATTTCAATCACTTATTCGTATAACATTGACTTGGAACATCCTGTAGTGTTCCGTGGACCAGAGTCTAGTTTTTTTGGTTACTCTGTGTTGGAGCATTATCACGACAATACACGCTGGTGAGTCCAATACTCTTATTGATTCATGCTGTATAGGCCTACTTGTTTCATGTAGGCTTCTCGTGCTCTCGTTATCACTTGGGGTTCTGTAAATGTTTATTATGCCAGTAATTTACATTTATGAGAAGTGTCTGTCTCCTTCCTAAAATGATATGCAGCCACTCTGAAACCATATGTTTCATCCATACTGTATCAGTAACGTAGGCATATTTCCTACACTGAATTAAATAGTTGACAATATTTTACATTGACAGTAAAGACTTGTTTATTTGGCCTATCAAATTGTCTATTTTGTCCACCTTTATATACGTCTGTGTCAATATTTGTCAAATATGCAGCCTAGGTTACATCTCTTAAGATTCACTTTACAAGATGCTTTACAATATCTCAAATAGGATAGGCTACTTAGGCCTACTGTATACATAAACATAAGCTGAGTTGTACAGTAGAGTGACTGACAGTCATGCACCACCACCACCACCAACACCGGTTGTTGTACATATTTCTGCAGGGTATTGGTCGGGGCGCCGAAGGCAAACTCTACCTACAGTAGCTCCGTGCACACGCCTGGAGCCCTATACAAGTGCCGTGTTCACAGCAACCCGGGACGCCGCTGCACTGAGATGGACCTCGGAAGAGGTCAGTAAAGTATATCACACCGAACGTAGGCTCTACGTATAGTGGGAACTCCTCCCCCTTGTAAACTACACGCAGCTTCAGCACCACGCGAACTCAAACTTGAGTTTGTTATAACATAGGCCTAGGACTAGTTTATGACAAGTTACAGAAGTTGATCTTCTGCTGCTCACATAGAGCACACAAAGAACCGCCTTGGGAAGTTCCATTGGTTCTTCTTTCTGGCTCTTCATCAACTCCTCAAGCATCTGCTTTGTTTTATCACACTACACCCCCCCCTTCCCCCTTTTATTTGTAGGCCTATATACATCCTATAAACATATTACCGGAGGACCTCGTTTAGATAATCTTTAGATAAATACGATTAGCAAATATTTTACATGCACGTTTTGGGCCAAACGTTTTATGAAGCCACTCGACCCACTTCTGTTCTGTCATGGTGAGAGTAGAGGCACGCTTGGCCTCACGATTAACTCATCACTCAATGTGTCACAGCCGACCACCACAATATCAGACCCAAGCATCTGGGGCAGACAGGGGGATAGGGGTGCCCTATATACCCCGCTGGAGATGCAGTAGATGGATCACATCGGCTAGGCGAACTGAACCCTGGTGGTCCTTTGTAATGCTATGACAGATTGTTAAAAATGAGCAGCGATTAGCCCATGCATGCTATTATAGGGAATCCACTCTGTCTTGGTAGAAAGGAATATAAGTTGTTTTTGAACAGTTTTGGTCTTGTGTATAAAGATTTGACTATGATGAATTGCACTGTTCATGTCACTTGAAGCTGAGCCCATTTGTGGGTTTTTTACAGTTCCTGCCAGCGATAGTTCTACAGATTAAATAAACGTTCACTTGAGTGCTGTGCCGACAAAGATAGAAACATGCACTGTCACTGGCGTCAATAAACTGTTGCAGTGACTTCCTCAAATAGCTCTAGCATGCATCAGATTCACATATAGGTCGCCTACAGTGGTTCAATTTGATTGCACAAGATATCCATATTATTGTCATTGTCAAATGGAATTTGAATCATTGGGGCATTCTGCTGAGATAAGATTAAGACCCGAGAGCCGCTGGCTTGACAATAGCTGACCAGTGACCTGCATCCGACACACATCCTCTGACCTGGTGAGTCAACAATGTGAATGAAAAGTGGCCTCATTGTTTCCTACTTAATGTGTGTGTGTGTGTGTGTGTGTTGCAGGAAACAAACAGAGGGAGTCGTGTGGGAAGACGTGCCAGGGCGACCGGGATGATGAGTGGATGGGAGTGAGTCTGGCCCGTCAAGACAAACCCAACGGCCAGATACTTGTGAGTGCAGTGACCGCCCCCCCCAAGCCGATAGTTTTAATGGTCGCCATGTGGACTCCCTGTAATAAATATACATACATGCACCAAACCCAGTCGGATGATGCGGATATCATTGTTACAAAGGCCTTACTTATCGACCGCACTGTTTGACCACAGCTGTTCACAGGCATCAAACCGCTCCTTTTTTTGGGTCTTTTTTCCAGTTTATTTCGCTGCCTCATAGGAGAGTCCAATGTAATGTTACATAATTAGGCTCTATTGAATACTGTTATATGTCACAAATATATAATATAAATATAATGAAATGAGGAACTTCTCCCTCACAGAGCTATGGGTGACGAGTCGTAAGCATTTGGGAATTGTCGTTGTTGTTTACGAATGTCGTTAAACATTTACCCGGTATTTGGTGGTGTTGTAATAATTTACGGGGAGGAGGGGGGTACGTCAAAAAAAACAAGAACGGGAACATAGCAGGGGAGCTGCTGGTGCTAATCCCAGAGGTGCTGGCCTGGGTGTTTGCTCAGATATCAGGGCAGCTGGCCCAGTTTGTTCAGGCCCTGTGGTGGCGGTCCCCATCCAAGTGCAGCCTGTCATTAAATATCACCCCTCCCCCCCACACAAACACACACACACAGTTTGCTATGGGGGGGGGGACCTTGCAGTCCTCCAGAGGACAGTCCAAAGGCCACTGTACTCTCTCTGAAATGTACTCTAGGGTGGGCTGGCCCTTGTCGTTAACACCCCCCCTCTCTCTCTCTGAGCCGGGCCTATTGTAAACTATTCTGACAGGTGTGTTTAAACCCATTGTTGATGTACTCCTTTCACCAAAGTTAGAAGAAGAAGAAAAAAACAGAACCTGGTTCCTTTAAGAATTCCAGAAAAGGTAGTTTTTCAGTTTTGTGTTTGGGCCTAGAATTTCTCTTTTGTTCTTGTTTTTTTTTGTGCGCACTTTTCATCTTTGCGGAATGTACTGGCACGTTTTTTTACGAACCTTTTCGACTTCTTACTTTCCTTGTCTGTCAGAACTACTGAACATCTTGGAGCTGTTGCGCGTAGACCTGCACACGGCAATAAGCACATGCTAAAACCGTGGCGCTCCAGTGTTCCTCCCCCACTCTTATATCTCCCGACTTCCCTCCCTCCCTCTCTCTCTTCTACTGCTGTTTGACATATGAAAAAGGTAGTGGCTTTTCTTAGGGCCACTCCTAAAGGCTGCTGTTTGTGTGTATCTCATCTGAATGGTGCTCATGTTTCCGTGCAAGAGTGAGTGTGGGTCGAGTGCGAGAGTGAAGGGCTGCTTGGCAGATGTGAGCTACAACGTTTTTTTTGTGCGTGCTTTTTCTTCCTCGCCGAGGGCTTTGCTGATGACCAATGGGCTCTCAGGCAGAATGAGAACATGACAATAGCGCAGCACCATACATGGTCTGCTTCTGTCAGGGAAAACCAAAACAGCCCTCTCTCCGCAGCACCTCTTGTCTGCCGTCGCACAGGGACATTTAAAAAAGGCCCTTCCCCACGCTATATTTGTTTTAGCCGATGAAGTTTGGAACAATCGTTTAGCTGTGCTATCATAACAGGGCGATTAGTAATTCTAATTATGTATGATCTATATGCACGACTAGAGGAAATCTGGGAGCTAGCATCTGCAGAACTTCTGTATTTGTTTGGACGTAGCACTACGAGGCTAATATGACGGTGTAGCGAAACAATACAAAGCAGAGCCACAGGTGTCTGAACCACATCAACAAGGTGCTAGATTATCACGTGACGATATAGAGATGGACATGACGCAACAAATGTAACTTTATAAAGTGCAGTGCATATTGTATGGAAATGATCTAGATGGAAGTGTTGTATTGATGGATTGTTTTATTCATCAGTAAATATCATCTTTTAGTAATTGTGTACCAGAAATATAATAATACAGAGACCCTAGGGAAAGGGGAGTGTCTTGTTCTGTTCTATTCCCACCTACTCTATTTTTCTTTCTTTTTTTACTTTGGTTCACTATCTAATATGTAACAAATGGCCGTTGAACTCGGGTTGAACCTCAGTCCTCTATGGTTGCCTCCACATGGCTTGGATGAGCTGTTGGGGGAAAATTTATGTGAAGTGTTGGGAAACATTGACCAAGGACATGCTAGGAGGTTTCCCCTTCCCACTGTCTTTAAGACGGTGGTCAGGAAGCATGGCTGCTGAATGGTAATTTGGACGTTCACGCCACAGAGCATGGCTGTTATGGTCACAGTCAGATGCTCTTTAATTCCCTCTCTCTGAATGGCGTTCATCTGTCAGCCGCAGCGATGTGCCCGAGAGACACCCTGGCTCCAGCTCTCTTGAGAGAAGGGAGCAGGCTTTTTTTTTTACTTCCCTGTGTGTGTTACTCTTTTCAGCTTGTGATAGTATAGCGCAGGGGTCCTCAATTACAAATCTCAAAGGTCCGAAAAGAGCATTTTCAATAAGGGAAAGGTCCAGAGGAGACTCCCAGAGTTGACAGTGGGGGGGGGG
>OOFB01039504.1:45317-56513 GCA_900323305.1 Trachyrincus murrayi
TGAACCTGTTAGCTGGAACGCACGTCTGCTAGCGGGCGAGCAGACGCCAGTAACTCTCGCTACACGTGTGTTTAGCATGTCGCTGCCTTTCCTGCTACGAGAGAGGGGAGGGAGGGGAGAGAGAGAGGGGGGAGAGAGAGGGGAGGGAGGGGGGGGGGGGGGGGGGGGGGGGGGGGGGGGGGGGGGGGGGGGGGGGGGGGGGGGGGGGGGGGGGGCAGACTCTGTTGTCCTATTCCCTTCCTTTAATTATATAGTACAAATGGCCCTCATCCTTCGTCCTGGAGGAAAGGCTATTACACAGCAAAACAGGACATTTGAATTAAAGGAAACACATTATCAAAGTGAATTGAATTGACTTAATTTGGTATAATTGATGTTTAAATGAAAGCTTGCCTCACACACACAACAACAAAAGCAGCTCCAGTTTCAGTTTTCTCACACTTTCTCACACAAAGCACCTAAATGCTTTTCTAAGTGGAGTGTCTCTTCCATTTTAGAAAACATCAGTCTTTCTAATGCTGTTCTCCCGTTAGTCTGTCCATCTTTACTGAATCTTTTTTGGCCGCCAGGATTTTCTTCCTCTTTATTAGGCATGATTTCATTGTCATTGCCTCTGCTGTTACTATGTTCTTGTTTGGGTCTTTGGTGGTCCCACCTTTTGAACATGTGATGTAAGTGCATGTGGGAGTGCTATTAATCATTTATTCTGACTAATTGTTGACACCTCAGCTTTCTTACTGACACTGCAGAGTGTTGAAACAATAGGATTCGGACAGTGCCATTCTTTCTTTGGTTGAAGAGAAAACATGTCCCAAGTTACTCTCTTACAAAGCAATATTTATCAGCTGCAGTGCACATTCTGAGTTGAGGTTTTTTCTCGCTGTATTTCATGTTACAAAAAACTCTATATCTGTGTCCTAAAAGCATCATTGCCATTCCAAGCATCTAAGCCGTCTCTTTCATCCGGCACCAGGTAACCACCATTAGAAAGCCCCACATTAGGTTGACGTCACTAGAGGGTCTTCTGTCTGTCTACTATCCAGCATCCCCCATGGCAGAGAACACACTGTATAAAGGAGGAACCCTGCTGGCTGAACTAGGCTACTGTTCATACCGGTGATTTGAATGGACCATAAGAATGATGGTACATTTGAAAATGCCCATTGGCTGAATTCCTATCAAATTTTCCAGGTGTTGATTTGATTTTGCGCTGTCCGTCCGTCTCTGCATCCAGAACGCCTGCCGCTGTGTTTCATTAGTTTGTTGTGTTTGTGTTCCTGCTGCAGTCTGCCAGTGAGTCCTTGAGGTCATATTGCTCTGGTTGGGTTTATTAGGTATTCACGGTGAAACTGTGGATACCTATTGTATTTCTAGGGATTCCGTATTATTTTTCATTAGTAACGCCTATAGCTCAGCCCCTGATCAATTTCTGAAACTTGGTATATATGAAAGTTTTGGGAAAAATGTAAAAATCTTCTTCTAAATAACCACCAGTCCAAATGACACCAAATGTGGTATACATGCTCTATGGACATGCCTGGCAAAATTTGGATTACATCAAAAATTGCGTTATGTGCACATCAAAGTTTAGCAATATTCAATCAATCACAAGTCCACTTGAGAATGACCCAGGGCCTTGACACTAAGTACGCACATAGAGGACATAGAGGATCCTCTTAAGAAGTGTGCCGAGTTTGGTGTCGATAGCTCAATTAATGACGTCACAGTGTCAATTGAAGTGCTAAGGTCAACTCTAGGCACCACTTCACCTGCAGGGGGTGCAAAATCACACATAAACAGCGTTTACTGTCAAACCATGACTCAGATTCCCTCCAAATCGCTCGGGACACTTATCTCATCGCCCCCGAGTGACATGTCCCCGCAAATCACGGGAAAAGGGCGCTCGCTGGGGTCAGCGGTGCATGCTATGATATATGCATGCTACCTTTTGAGGCTACGAGCAGCTTTAATTTAGTTAATGTTTTTCTGTTTATTTAATTGAGTTTTAGTAACTGACCTGCATCAACACTGCATCACTGCAACACTGCATCAACACTGCATCATATAATGCACAATTTTTTGTTTACTAAAGGATGTTCCATTTGTGAGAGTCAAAAATGTGTTGTGGAACACAGATCTTGATTAAACATTAACTCAAATATATAAGCCGTAATAGGGGGTCAATTTGGTGTGTACAGCTGACTCTTATTTTCAGACGTGTTGCCCTATTCTTATATGGATGGTGCCCTATGGCAGGACTCTAGGGCAGTGGGCATTTAGTACTCTCTTCTCTTCCTTCTCTCTTCCTTCTCCTGGAGGCACACATCCACGTCAGGCTGCCGCATGGAGCCCACTGAGCAGAGAAACAAAAGACTAGTCAGCTACACACAGCCCCAGGCAGCCACCAGAAAGCCCACTGCGAACGTGTACTTATGAGCTTGGGCTTGGATGCATGCAAATGCATGTAAATATGGACGGCCAAAAAGCCGTTTCTGGTCACATTTTTAAAGCACATTTAATGCCAAAGCAATTTGATGTGACAGCACAATAGTTTAAATGCACCGATATGCAATAAAATAGAAATGCATGGTGGTGGAGGTAGGAGGTAGGTGGAGTTCCCCCGCATTCGACAAGTTTTACAAAAATGACCGCCCGCCAGGAACACCGACATCAAAGCTGAAAGTGATGTTTAAAGCAGCATAGCGCTACTGTGGTGTTGTATTAAAAGAATCACACATCTCAATAGCAGTTTATGTAGTTTGAAAGTCGTTTTTTTAAGTAAGAATGATATTGAACAGATATTCATGCTCTGAATTAGCGAGACACGGTGAACTAAAGACGCGATCACCAGATGAGTCCAGTGTGTCTAGTGGTGTATACCTGCCCAAGAGACGGGGCTTCCAAGCGAAGCCGGCAGCAGCACTCCTCTCCATAAAGCCATCGTTTTGTCAATATATACACAATAGGCGAATTACAAAGTTCCCTGCCCTAAACAACAGCCTAACTAAAATGCAATTAAACTGGATGTGTCTTTAAATACAAATTTAAATTGTAGTTTAGAAGTGTATCCCGCTAGCTCTACAACAGTAAAAAGCAGGTAAAAAACAAACACACATAGGTGTAACACACATAGGCTGTATAAAAGACATATTAAAACTGACTTTCAATATGTGTAAATTGCAATCGCAGAATTATTTTGCGCACCAAAAAAAAGCGCCTACAAAACGAGTAGGGCTACTCGTTGAGATTTGGAGTGTTTTCCATTAAGTTTTGGTGTTTCTTGCATCCCTAATAATAACTCTAATTAAATAATAATAATAACTCTAATTAAATGTAGAAGGAAAAAAAAAAGATTTAAGACTAGTCAACTAATAGTCGGAATGGATTGCTTTTAGTTAACTAACAAAATTCTTAGTCAGGGATAGCCCTAGTTAGCAAAAAAAGGTAATTTATACCTCATTTATATTATTCACCTATGGAAATAAAAAGAAATGTGTATTATCCATTTTACATCCAAATGAAATACACATCACTTTTTAGTTGTTGTGATGGCAACCTGCAACGGACACCACTGGCCAGCATTTCTTTATGGCACAATGCTTTAGTGTGCGCAGTAATGGAATGCAGGTCAGCTGACCTGCATTCCACGGTTTCAAAGCGAAAGGTCAATAACTTGCACAAAATCTTGGAGAACAGATGTGTTTCTTTCAACATATATTGTGATATCTATGGTCCCATTTCTATAGATTTACTGTTAAATGTTTGCATTTCCTAGTAGCTTGTTTTTTTTAATGTACTTTTACTCGTACATTGAGATGTGATCTGGCATTAGCATAGCTCAGTAAGTTCTAAACTTGAAGACTCTATAGTGGGTTCATATTTCAGGAAAAATTATCTTGAATGGATTCCTGTCTTATAACCTGGGGCTTTCTAAAGAAATATTTTTGAAAGGCAACAAAAACAAAAAGCAACTCATGGGAGATTGTTAGCGAGGAATTCCACGGAGTTCACGTGTTTTCCTTTGTGCTCCTAAAATTGTGTGGTGTGGTTGCCGTTGCACAACCAAACCTTACATCTATTACATTTAGCGTACAAAAATAAGATTATATGTATAAGTGATCAAAACTTTCACCAACATTTGATGTAGCTTTTGGTTGGCCTGAATTTTTTTTGTTTAATATTTATATGTAGATATGCAAAACATTGTGAATATTCAGCTAACAAACTATTTGTTCATAGTCATGCGTTACACTAGCACTATCCCTTCTAAAAACACACATAGGCCTACACATGTATATATTTACCTATATTTCTTAGTCTTTTACTTGATGAATAACCCATTCAGAGGAAAGTACTTTTTCTGTTATAGATTCAGTTGTATTGTTGTTTTAATGTGTTATGAACACACAAATCATATTATTTTTATTAAGTACTCTCAGGTCTGCCATACACTTCAAGAATGTGATTTCTGTATAATACTTCTTGTGACTTTTCTGATTGTTGTTTGAAATGTAGATTCATTTTCAGAATCTTTAATGGAATAGATCTCCGTACTTCCTTACATTTCTTGGTGGTGATTTGTACAAGCAGAATTTCTACCGTCTCAAACAATCTCCAACATAAGACCGTTTGTATGCTGGTTTACATTGTTGATGATTGGATCTGATATTCCTGGCAAATATTAACAATAATAGGAACGGTATGTTTAAAGTTCACCTGCAAAATAATGTTTTGATTCATATATTTTCTTCAGCTGCTTTTATATTGCTCATCCGTTCCTACTATATAGAAAAACTCAAACGCTGAACCTAAAACCCTCACTTGACTTCAGGTAATACAAATAGAGCTAAGTGACTTATCCTTCACACTAAAGGAGATGTATTGATTTTCTTCTCAGTGTTTTCCTCCATGTCCCTACTTTCTTCTATCCTTCATCCGGCACCAGATGGGGGCAAACACACAACACTGGGAGCCATTTTGCCATTCCTCACAACTGCCATCTCTGCACCGAATGACAGCTGTGTGTTTGCTGTCATCTAATGCCAAACAACAGACACACCGAGGTATTCTGTTCCCTATCAAAACAAAACCTCTGACTTTACGAAGAAAAACACAGGTTTCCCTAAGGGGACTTGTCAGGCAGAACCAAAGTTACTTTATCAAGGTCTTTTCCAAAGTCTCGATAGCTCCATTCCTGCAACAACGCTACCTCCTGGTAGAGTAAAGAGTGACACCGGGTTGCCTGTATGAGGAACATTCCGGGCTAGCCGTGATGGACACAAAGGGCAGACCTCGTCAGCAGGACGCTCAAGTGTTGCCGTGTTCTGGGGATTTTTGCTGTTCCCCGACAAGGCTTATTGCTTTGACAAGTCTCTGTCTCCGAGGTCCCGGGCTTTTCTGACTGTCTTAACCCTGTGATCTGGAAAAGCAGCTGATCCTCGTGCTGACAGCTCCAGTGCATCTCTCAGGATAGACAAAGAGAGGAGGAAGGGAAGATAAAGAGTCAGAGATAAAGATGGCAGAATCACACACACAGTGTGCTGTGATCTCCTTGTCAGCGCCCTTGTTGGGAATGTTTACTACAAATATTGATTCATAGCCCTGCCGTTCTTCGCCGTCGCACACACACACACACACACACACACACACACACACAACACATGTGTGGACACACGAACAACACGTGTGGACACACACACACACACACACACACATATGTATGCACACACACACACACACACACACACACACATATTGTTTAATCATATCAAATTCAGAGGCCTGTTGATAGAATTGATTCCTAAGACAAGACTGCCAATTTCTATGCAATGAGTTTTCTCTTAGTCCAGACTCCTGCATGTTGGATCCACTGAGTTTAAATGGATCTGACAGAATCAGCATGTGTTTGACGACAAATCTAAAAGGAAAATGAAAAATCTTTCATGAACCCTGGCATGGTGGATTGGTAGTAAGTTTTCCATGACAGACTTCTATAATATAGCCAGTGAGTATTGCTTGTTTCCAGGTAGAATTTTCATTGGAATCAAATTTATACATTTGTCAAGTGCTTATTTGGTTTCCCGCTTGTGCTTTCCTGGGAGGTGAGCATAACCAATGTAGTGTTCTGTGTGTACTGTGCACCGTTGTTCACTGTTGCTCTGTTTACAGCACAGGGAAATCACAATGCTGTGGGTTGTATTAGTTGGAGTTTCACACTACACAAAGAAAACACACCACTTAGTCACAGGGGAAAGGAGACAGGTCGGGTTTGAGTTTAAGAAGTGTATTGGCTCTATATACTTCCAGATAATTGTGTGGGAATTGCATATTCTGCTGTTGTTATTAAGGCAGATGTTTGTACATTTATTCAGGTACTAAATTGCATCAAACTATCAGTGTACAGTCCCTGTTGGATAAATACCTGTCCAAACCACCTCACCATTGCCTTGTTAATTTTGTATCTTACCCAGATGAACTACGATAACGTTATCAAATAAACTCTTGCTTTATACGCTTGTATGGTCATTTATGGTCATGATGATGGAACAGTGCAAAGGCAATGGACAGCTTCTTGAGGTTCCTGGCTTCACTGATGAATCTAAAACATTATAGAGTTTTCGTCGAGGCAGCTTCCGACCTATATAGAAGTGCATTATTAAAGCCCTTACACCCATCTTTCGCTTTACACAAAGCCTTGCTGTGATCCCGGTGAGACAGGGATTTGGAGAAGAGGGGTTGGATTTGTTATCCCACATGATTCAGTACAGGTTTTGTCTTCCTCGTTCTCCTCTCTCTCCTCTCTCTATGCAGCCCAGTTGTTAGACGTCACAGTATATCTCCATCGCAGCAGTTTTTTTATTCCCTTCCTTTCTCTCTTTGACTTGTGAATTGTCTTAGGGTGGCTTAAGACTGTCTAATCCTCGCTGACAGCTAAGTGATTATTGTGTAGCCCGGCTTTGCCCAAGACACCGGGTATTGAATGAGGGCTCTGCTGGTTATTGATGGGAGGTGGGGAACAATCCAGCCTTGGCAGCGTGAGAAATGATCCTCGGAAGGCCTTCTCTGACCTATCTAGTTCTCCATGTGTTGAATGTGGCTTACCGCGTGTATAAGGTAGTGTTATGGTTACTAACATTCAAATTACTCCATTGTGGATAACAAAGAGTTTGGTATTGAGCTAGTCATCTGGTTTATTACCATGAAAGAATTAAGTGCAGAGGTTAAAAAGATACGGAGGAAATGTGAACACAAACGGAAATGTTATAAAGCTGCATCTAACGTTGTTCTGTAGACCACCATAAAAAACATGGATTTGTACGGCTTCATCACAGAAATATGAATAGCACTGCTTACACTGGCTGCAGGCAAATATGTAGCTGTACAGTGTACCTTTGTACTACTATGTAAGACTTGTTAATGTGTAATGTCCTCAAGTAATTTCATCACAAATGGCGTGTGAATACCATCATGTAAATCACATAGCTCTGAAAACATCAATCTCTCAAGAAGAAAAATTTTGTTTTCATTTTACTTCTAGAGCACACACTCTTCTATAATATTACTATGGGATGAGGTCTCCAGTAGCTATATGATATATCTTATAGAGTTGTGCTATATATACTGTAGGATATATATACGGATCACTGTTAATATTTACTGTATAGCCTCTCTCTTCTTACGCTTGCGGTGCTCCCGGTCCGGCTCCTGACTCCTACATGGTGTATATCCATCAAAAATTACAGGTGCTGATGTCAGTTTTATGGGGCGAATATAGAATAGCGTGTGCATAATTTCAAGCACTGCATCTCTTCGTAATATGATTATTTATCCTCCAGTTCTGTTAGCGTTTGAGGACAGAGACGGTATTTCAATCATAAATCACCAATGCAGCGTGGGCCTTGAATAATTTACCCCGCAAAGAGGGCTTTGTATTTACAATGGGGAGGCATAACGCCACGCTAGCTTGCCCTTGTGTTCAGGTAAAGGTTCTATTCCTATCATAGATCACATATTTAGCTGCTGGCTGTGCGCCCACTAAACGGCTTTTCCACAGCCCACAGGCTATAGAGCTGCTGCTGAAGTGTCATTTAGGCCTGATTGATTGTGTAGGCACAATTTGATTTTGGATTCATTGTATCCTGAAGTGAGAGAAGTCAGTGATGTTGCAGTGAGGATCTTATATAATATCCTATTGGCAGCTTATAAAAGGCAACACTTCCTGCAGGCTTTGAATACCGAAATGTATAATGTTATACACTTTTTCTCTATGGCACATGGAATACATTTGAAGTGTATAGTTTGGTAGAATTTGAAGTATAAAAATCACCAAGAGATTGATGTAATTTGTCAAGGTTATATTGTCTTCACTGTGTCTTACTTTGTCTCTCTATTAATCAGTGCACAAGCCATATACATCCTGTCTTCACACCAAGGACTCCTTTCTGTAACAATTCTTCTTTGATTTAGCATAACAATACCTATATAACAATATAAATCCTCAAAAGATCAAGAGAATATTGAAATGTAGTTCAGATCCTCCTTCTTCCTCCTCCTCCTTCCTTTCTCTCTTCCCTTTGCCACATTTGATTTTGTGATGCCAGGACTGATGTACAGTATGTTTAAGGCAGTGAATGTTGAAGCGAGGAGATGTTTTTGGCTTGCGGCTGAATCCTCAGGAGCACGAGGCTTTGTTCTTCTGAAAGCAACATGATCGGGAGCATTTATTTCTCTTCTTTTCTCTGTGTGCCAGCTGTCATGGCTGACTGTTGGCTGCTGCACTGAGTAACCCGCGCCTAGCGTTTCATTGTCAGGCGACAGACACCTCTTTGTTGGCGCTGTTGTTATTGCAGGCTCTTCACTGCCATGGCTTTCTTTGAGGAATGAAAGAATACGCAATGTCAAATGTTGTTTGTTTTTATGGTTATTAAGGGACATTTAGTTGCACTTATTCCTTCTTGACATGTTTCCTACGCCAAGGAGATGCGTGGGTTGACAGTGGCATTTTGGTGATTTTGTTTTGTACAAATATGAACTCTGCACATGTATTGTGCTCCTAATAAATATATATATATATAGCGATGAGTGATGGATGTGTACATGTTGGAATAGCTGCTACTATTCTATAGACCTTTATTTTAGAGCTTTGATTTCCCCCCGAATTGTAGCTGCACCACAACTTGAGACAATGCTTCAATGTTTAGCGACCACAATGAAGGTGAAAAATGTTAATAGGAAGTCTCCTTCACTTACAAGCTGTCGCATACAGAAAGCAACCAAAGCCCTCCTAGAGGTCCATGAGCCCCCATCTTTGTCCCACTCACCGTCTCAATTGTTTTTAAATAGAATTTTTATTTCAGTTGTGACCAGAACATGAGCTTTTGACCAGGAAAGTTGAGAATGATCCAGAACAAAGGGCCAAATTGGATGTTGAACTCAAGGGATATTGCACTATATAGACCACTAGAGAATGCAATATCAAACAATGCCATTTATTTGCAGCTAGAACTTTTTTCTGATTACCTACCATTTTTAATTAATTATTTTGTAATTACACCCTTTGTCCAGCCTGTTCTCAATTATTTCACACATTTAACTTGAAACATGTCACGTGGCTCAGCTTACGATGTTTTTGTTTATTTGCAATTCATAGCAATATAGGCAATATTGTAGTAATGTCTATCCACTTAATTCCATTATGTAGTATATAAACAGTCCTAGATTAAGCCTGAAACCCATATAATAGCAATTTAAATATTTAATGAAATGTAATTCAAAAGTGTTGATTAAATATGTCATGAGCCGTATGAAAAGCCAACGCTAGTGTGGCGGTGTTTACTGTAAAAATACAATATAGAATAAACAACACGAATTAAAGTTGTCACAGCCTTATTCACTCATAAACGTTTGAAACCTTTGTCTGTTATACCACATCACAATGCTCACACCCACACAGGCAAATATGCACATTAGCGTCTTTTGTGAAGTCCTTGCTATTTATTTTGATAGAAAAACTCCCAATTGTAGGTGGATAAATACACATGTCAGGAGTTGTGTGTCATTTTCCGGGGGTTAGGGGGTTATGGGGGGCACTTTAGGCCAGCTGTAATCAGGCAGAAAGAGCCAATTGTTGTAGCAGCGGTGATGGATCTCTTTGTTTTGGCCATCCTGGATTTGGAGCTGCCAAGGGAAAAGGGCATTTTGATTCATTTTCGCCTGCCGCCTCCATTACACCCTGGTTGGCTCTGTCTGTATGTGTGTGAGTGTCTGCGACTGTGTGAACGAGAGACAAAGAGAGAATACTTTTCCAACAATTTGTTGTTGCAATGGTGGTTTATTTAAAAAGGGTATTACAAAAAGACAGTTTTTACCTAGACAGGTTTTACCTAGTTCTGGCATGGATTTAGTCTGGGATATTACTTATTGATGCAAAACTATGCCTAGCTGTTACACCAGGGTTTCTATCACACACATATATATATAGTATCAAAGTGATCAATCCATGTAGCTGAACTACCAGGCCTGTTTACAAAAATGCAAGCGGGATGATCTTCAATGTCTGTTAGACATGATGTTGCCAACCAGTCTGCATGTCACCAAGTAGATACATGTCTCTGTTTTCATCCAATATCCTATCCATAATTTCACATTGACTTGAATACATATTGCTTCTCTGCTTTCACTCATCAGATGTTTTGCTAGCATCACAGGAATGGGATGGAGACATAGATAGCAACACCACCAGCAAACCCACCAAACCAAAGTACTTTTTGGTTTGATGGAGAATCCATCAATAGCTTCAACAGCATCAGTGAAACAATCATCTGGGTGAGGTCACACTGTTAGACCTGACAAAAGAGTTGACCTCATGGATTTTGTTCCATATATTTATTAAGATGAGCCATTGAAAGACCTTTGTATGGTAGGCCCACGTTTAGAGTAGAATGTGTCATAAATACATGATAGCTAATGGTCACTGATGATGCAGTAGTGTGTGTTTAGGTTACTGGGATGCGCTGACCCGCATCTGCGGAGGGTGAGATGATTGCTTGATGAGATGGTTTCTCCCTTTCTCTCTACCTCCTTCAGGGGACCTTCAGTCTGTCACTTGCATTTTTATTCAGGTCTTTACCTGTGTGAGTTTCAGTAATCCCAGCTTAATTTGTTTGCTTGTTTATTTTTCATATTTGTATGAAATAT
>OOFB01039504.1:60037-71724 GCA_900323305.1 Trachyrincus murrayi
ATTGGTTTGTAAAACCAACACAGCATGTGTAAACTTTTAATGCATGCAAATGTCCTTAAATGATCAAAGCGCTTTTGGTATGGGTGAGGTGCTTTTTACTTAATATTTAATTGCATTTTTTTCTTTAATCCAATAAAAGGCAAGCAATGAAATTGAGTTATTACTGCTTTGAATGAGTTTGATCTAGCTTCAACATAGTTAATGTTCTTTTTTTACAGAAATTGCCGCTATTCTTCAGAAGTTCTCTATCAAGCAATGAGTTCAAAAAAACTGTTCTCACCGGTATTGTAATTCTAGTCTGATTATGTGTGTTGTTGGTAAATCAATATGTATTTAGAAAAGATGGGGATTGAGTTGAGTTCATATTTTGTGTTTTAACGTACATTGCGGTTACATTTTCCAGATTTATCTGAAATGGTAAATAAATAATAAATGAAATATATTATTGACATTCATCTGGAACCGAAAACAACCACCAGTCATTGTGGTGTCAATTTTGTGTTATTTGTTTCAACATTTTACGTTTTTTGAATCCTTAGGCTTAGAATTAGCACAACAATAGCATATTTGCAACTGTTGTGTTACTTACCACCTAGAGTTGATGCTTTCCTTCACAAAGTGACTCAGATGTGTTGGTGTGCCCACTGAGGCCAGTGGAGCGCTTCCGGGACCTTCTTCCAGAAGAGGTGGCAGATCTGTTCAGCACAACACAAAGAGTGGCCAATCTAGTGGAAAGACACTTCAACGCCACTTCCCTCACCATCGCAATACAGGTGAAGTATCACTAAACAATGAGAAACCAGATAAGCCCATTTGTTCCTTTTTTGTACTTAACAGTCATTTTTAACGTACCTGTACACAGGGAAATCACACTGTATAAAAAAGACCGCCATGAATAGCATTTTATTAGGCTATATTTTAGGTAGCAATTATTATGTTCTTTATAGGTTACTTTTGGGACAAATTTCTTTTACCACTAAAGTACACATGAAAATCCCATTTCTTGTCAGACATTTCTTTTCAAATAAATAAGGGTCTTCTTTACACAAACGAATGACCATGCCACGTCGTCTGCCGACAAGGCTGACTACTTAGCACGTTCCCTGAGCTTGGATTATAGTGTTTCATATTCGACTCTGGGAGGCTGGCTAAATACAGAGCCAGTATCATTCCTTCTCCTCGACTCTGACAGACTTTCATCACACTGACTGGCCTACTCTGCATAACCAGTGATATATATGCTAATATCAAAACAGCACCTAGTTCGCTCTGCAGCCCTGTCAAAGAAAATCGTTTCACAGGTTAGGTGAAAAGGGGTGGTGTTGGTAGTGGTGGTGGTTGGTGGGGGGTACCTGGATATCATTTTGTTTGAGTGAGACAGGGTTGCAGGGTGGCTAGATATGATGTTGTGACAGCTTGTGGGTTAGAGGAAGTAGAGCCCACCAGGAAGTTAAAGAAGGGGCCTGTTCTTGTTCTCTGCAGCATGCCAATCAGCTGACACAACCTCATGGATTGTACAAATAATAATAGTAATAATAATAATAATATATGGCCACTGCTGACAAAATGCTTCCCTGTTCTTCATGCCTATACTGAAGCAAGCATGTAATAATGTTGATGTGAAAAGCTGTACTAGTTTTATCATGTTTATTTATGTAGTAATACTTATACAATAAATATACAATACTATATACTAATGCATATAAACATCGACATAAATGTTGATACCAACCAACTGCCTAGCCTGACAGAATTCATTTTAAATTGATGTTTGATATTGATCTTTGATAATTTCGTATTGATCATAATACAGTTCGTACAAAACTATATCTCTACTAATATATATATATTTATATATGCCCAAGGAAAAGCAAAAGACAATGACGCAAAGATGTTTTATTTAAGGAAGGTGCTGTGCTTCATCTGAAAGTAAAATCATATATGAATTATTAATATAAATATTTCTCAATTCCCAATTTCCTAATTACCTCCTTTTGTTCCCACTAGGACGGCCCTGAAGCTGGCCAAACTGTGAAGGTGAGAACTTAATAATTCACTGCCTTTAAATATGGCATGAAGTCTTGGTAACTGTTACACGCCATTAAAGAATCATTGTCTATCATTTGTGGGTGCTAAACTCTTGGCATGGCTGAATTATTTAGAGGTGCGTTCTTGCAGGCTTTGTTTAAACCATTGAGGCGTGCAGGTCTAGAATGAACCGGAGCTGAGAGCAGCGAAGTTGGTGGGGTCAGGGGTCAGCAGCTCGTCACATATGCAAGAAAACGTAACTCTGCAATGCATGTATTTCACCTCCTGTGACACTCTACCCCGAGTCAAAGTGTGTTAAAATTCCATCAAAATAGTAAAAGATTTGGTTTTATGGACAACAGTGATGGACAATAGAAATCTGTAATTTACTTGTAATTATGTTCAGTTATGTTATGTTAAGGTTATTTTACGTTTTAAGATACTGTTGTCGATCACTTTAATTATATAAATTTAAATGAATATATCTATTTTTTTATGTATCTTGACAATCCCAGTCCTGCAGCCAGACTAGCATACTTTACTTGCCTTAAGTCACGGTTCTTCCCAATTAGACTGTAATGAAATCGTTGCAAATGAACATTACCCTTAAAGTTACGTTCCACCCGCACAGCAATGTTTTTAGTGTCATCATAGCGTGATCATAGTGTCCCAAGCTTTCGAAATGTACCCACAAACCAAACCAAAATGCTCCAAATAAACTACAGACACGAGTTGTATAATATTGTCAATTTACTACAATGTCCGGCACGCATGAGTCGAGTCAGACATTACGGGAACTTGTTTACATCCGAGCGAGAGAGCGTTCTGAGAGGCAGATACAAGCTCGGCTACTTTTGTTTAGAGTTTCGTATTTTATATTTCCCGACCTGTGGACTATGTGGATAACATCATGCCGTCATACAGTATATCGATTTGCTAAAGCGGCTGCCATCACATTTCACACGTAACCACTGAGCATTGTAAAACAATGGGTAGTTGTAACGGAGCCCAACATATGACATAAAAGTGTATGCATGTCCGTATTTGCATTTTAATAATAACACATTATTTAAAACACATTTGCTGACCTTCTTCAATCCTGTCTGCGTTATTATAATATATCCATGGTCTGTAACAGTTGATAATGGAGATTGTGCCAGGTCCCGCTTCCACATCAGCCGGTGGGTTTGTATCCTATCATGGACTGGTCTGTACCGTCTTCTGTAGCTGCCGCAGACATTGTAATCCTCGTATTCACGGTATAAATGCCAGACCATAATCTTCGTGAGCCTACTGTGGTTCGGTTTCGCTAATACTACATGAGTAAACTCTGACAATGATAGTTTAGTAACGCCAATACTGCATAAATATACATTGCCATAAACCTATTTGCTAACTTCCGTGCTGCATGTAGGCTATACGAGTATTGCTACTTTATTCATTGAATGAGATGCTGAAAGTGCACGAGTAAACTCTAACAATTAGTGGTTTAGTAATGGTAATACTGCATGTATAAACGTAGCCATAAAACTATTTGTAAAATGTCCATGCAGCGATACTTTATTACTTGAATGTGCAACATGCTGTTGCACATTTGCCTGCTGCCGTCCTCGCTGTAAGATTTCCTCTTCTGTGTATTCTGTCTCAAATAAATATCCGTCATTCTTTCCACTCAGTAAGACTTTGCTGAAGTTAGTCCTCATTTGATCCGTAGACTGGTATTCATTGCTGGCAGCCATTGTACAATCTTGTGTAGCTCTTCAGGCTACCAACAACAAGGGAACTGAAACTCACTGAGTCAAACTCCAAGCTGAGAAAGCGATTGTAGTTTGTTGAAAAACCGGAAGTCCCATGAAAAGCCATTTGATGCTGTATTTTGAACCCCAGAATGCATTTCAAAGCTGTTTTTTGACTTGTAGGCTTTTGTTAGGCAACTTGGAGACCATTAAAATATCGGTGGAATGTTCCTTTATGTCACCACAGCAATTTCCACCTCCAGTATAGAATGACGTAATGACAGTGTGATGGCTGTCGCCACAATAGGGGCCCGGTGCCAGAACTAAAGAGGTGATTATTGAAGCATGTCATGGAGCTAAGTGAGATGGTAGCAGTAGAGACCTGACAAATGCTACTGTGGAAAAATAAATTGTATTGGAACAATCTTTGTTTAACTTAGAAACATTACTTTTTCTGGCTGGCTTACCTCAAGGAGGAAGGTAAAAATGGTGAAGTGAAGAAATGGTACAATAAATTATTATTTTAACCATTTATTATTTTCTTAACAGCACATCCTCCCCAAAAATCCTAGTCTCTTTAAAAGTGATCCTTTATCTAAATATTGACTTTAAGTTAATTACGTTTGAAATGGTTAAATGTCACTGGGGGTGCATGAAAAAATGTCCTTTCCCTTATATTGTATTTACTCTGGTCTTAAAAGGCAAAAGGTTAACTGTCCAAACCAAAGCCATTTGTTTGATGCCACTGTACATTAAATCAGTATCTTGCTTTAGTTTAGAACATTTTTAAATCTAGATTTCACTTGTACCATAACTTCTGCATAGCGTTGAAGCATACAGTATATTTTAATGTGTGCATGTGTGCATGGGTGTGTGTATTCTTGCTTTTGATAGAGAGAGCAAAAGGCAATGCTACACTGGGAATCACTAACACAAGTTATATAATTAATATGTCTAACAAAATTACATATTCTGACTCATCAGCTAAACTTGTAGACTTAAATAATCAGGCATGTTCATGTTTTGTATCCACAGGGACTTCTACTCATATTCATAATTAACACATTTATATTTCAATCAAACAATTCATTAATTTATCCCCCATTTATTTTAGTGTATGTAATAATAATAGTAATACTATGATGATATAAATAATCGTAATCATAATAATAATCATAACATTGACATGGCTGGACATTAACATAAAACATATTAATTACTATGTTAGTGATTTTCCAATATCCTAAAATTTGTGGGAACATACATTTAAACAGTGGCTGACATTGACCCCTAAATCATACCTGGTGGTCCAGCGGTGCTCAGTAACGGGAGACAAAAACTATCATGCATCAAGTTAATGAATGCAGTTAATTATTTAGTTGATCAGCCTGTGACATGCAGTAATCACATAAGTATGCCTGCAACTGAACAAAAACGACACACACCAGCCTGGAAAAGCATGAAATTGAGCTTGAAGATGCTGCGTGGATGCCTTCAGCAGCTGCTTAGGAAGGTTAATTTCCCTGCAGAGTTGTGTTAGAGAATGAAGTAAAACAATGGCACACCCACCCAGTCCTAAGCAGATACAGTGGCTCACCCTGTAAATTCTCAATGGAATCCAAGATGCTTTCAGGTGATGTGGGCCTTTACAAATCACTGTTGTGGGAGGACTCTACCTTTTCAGTTCCTTGATTTGGGCTTCTCACTTGGATCTGGCTTGACTCTCCCTTTTAATGCAGATCACAGCTGTTTGTGACAAAGTGTATTTGTCTGCCTGTCTGACTAGATTTCACCTAGAAACGTAAATTCCTTTGGCAGGCATTTTGCCCAAAGTGTCCACAGCCGCACACTAATTAGGACGCATCTGTTTTGATTATTCGTAATAACGGACTCTGCGACGCCGACTCAACTGTGGCGATGTATCGCAGTCAATCAAGCAGGAATCGTTCATATACATTAAAGCAGATATGCCAAGCGGCGCTGACACTTCCATCCTGCAGATGATGGAAATGGCCCAGCCTAGCATGAAAGGCATGCTAACCTGCTGTGTATGCATGACCTTGTGAAGCTCAGAATGACATGCGAGTTATCTCCAGACAGTGTAACCCAGTGTAGTGTTAGCACGACTCCAAAGGCCAACTGAAGGACACTGTGGAGCGACCGCAATCCTGGCGCCAGTCTTCACGCTGCCATGATTGAAAATGACAACTTCAACCCCCATCAACTTTGTATTTCATTTTTCTTTTTCTTTTTTTCTCATCTCGGCAACGACATCCCTAATGAAACAATGAAAGGTGACAATGCAGCAAGGCAGCTTACCTCAGGTGGCATCGACCTACACTGTTCAGAGTTAATATTAATGCAAGTCTGATGCACATGAAATATAGCATTTGCCAACATGTTACCATTGTCCGTTAGAGCTGTTAAAATATGTCACGTAATTTCAGATACGGTACACTTACTGAAATACCGGCCAGATTTCTCTATGACCACAAGTTGATGTCTGTTTTTCCATGTGATTATCCACATCATCCCCATATGATCTGTTATCCTAGCGACTCAGGACACGCACACCCACAGACCCTCCCGTGAATGCATTGTCTTACGGCCGGCATCTCATACATTCAGAAGTCGTTTAGAAAGGCTTTGGGATGAAGAACTCTGCCGCCTTGTTTTTCTCAGCTTCAAAGTTTTCCTCAAGGTAGGCACATTTAATAATGCAGCCATTATGCAAATTACTTAATTAAACAGAAAATGCAAGGCAACAAAGCAGATGCCTCCAAACATGTTATCTTGTTTGTAGCAAAAACACTTATTCACCCTCCCTCCGCTGATCTTCACTGTGTAGTAATTAAGGAATGAACAAAAGGCTCCACAATTCGTTTATTATAACATTTACAGTTTACACAAACACAAGCATATAAAGAGACACATAAGCAAGGAGAAAGTTATTGTACTGCAGAAACATTGTTAAACATGTAGCTAATAATAACAATATTAAAATGGGCGAATGAAACCACATATTCAGTACATCTACCGAATACTTAGGGAAACCTTGTGTATAACTAAATATCAAACATATTATAAAATCATATCTATATCAAATCTAAGTCATCATTTGTTATGTAATTGATGTGTGGATCACAACTCAAAAGCTAAATGTTTTACATGTTGTTTGTTACTTATGTTTGTTAATTATTTTCATTTAATGTTTATTCAGCATTCACATACTCATTTCTATCATAAATAAGCACTGTCTTTGTACATTTGTTTATTTATGTACAGTATACTTTTAATTTTTATTGGCTATGCAAAGCATTCAATTGTTCAGCGTCATTTCCTAATTCTCCCATCAGAAATGAGAAAGAAACTCCTAACCCTTTTTCCATCTTGCCATTAATGTGACAACACATCCATCAGGTTATGTATGTTCCACTGTGCACATGTGCAGGACTCTTTAAAGGAACAGAGAGCCAATTAAATATTTTAAAGCATAAAAATAAAAGAGTCTCTGCGGTACAAGATGTAACTTGCTTGGTGAATTGTGGTGTTCTGTGACCAACCCTCCAGTGACTTGAGGCATGACAGTAAAGCGCTACTCTGCATTCTAATGAACATTGTCTCTGGAAACCTCCTCTTGTCACATGATTCTGCCCAACGTTCCCAGGTGTAGAACACTGTCTCTTTGGATAATCCTCAAAAAAACATGTAAACCTATTGTCATGTGTTTTCTTTCCAGCATGTGCATGTCCACGTACTCCCAAGGAAGGCTGGTGACTTTGAGCGGAACGACAGCGTCTACGATGAGGTAAGAAGATCGGCGGAGCTTTTGCTTTTTATTTTTCTCTTTTTTTTTGTTTTTCTGCATTTTTTTTCATTATAATGCACTGATCAGTTTAATTTATGTAGTAAACGTTACGATTATGTATATGACCCTTCATGATTATTACAGTCTCACAACAACATTCGAACATCTGATCCCCACTAATTTACTGTGCTAAACACTTCTTCATCAAGCTGTGTGTGATTTTCACAACTTTCTTTGCTGAGTTTCCATCGCTGTGCAGCTGCGATAAAATATTATGAATACAGCCAACATAAATAATGGACATTGAGCAACCTTTTGAAAGGGAGAAATACAGTGTTCACCTTTCACCCTGTGAAGGGTGAACACTGTATTTTTTCCATTCAAAAGGTTGAACACCGGCATTCTATTAAAGCATAATAATGTGTTATAACTGTTGTACATGTTTGTTTAATGAACTGACACACCTGTGGCTCTTAATAAGTTTAATTAAACACAGGAGAGATAAGGTTGAACAAATATGAGAGAGCTACAGCTCCCGGGAACCTGCAGCCCCATTCAATGAGCCACAACACTTCAATGAGGAAAATAATAAACATGCCTTTCAGGCGGTTTAAATTTCTCCATGACATTTTGTATTTGTAACAAGAGAGTTTGCAGGAAATGAATATCAATGGCTGCGTTTGATATGAATATTCTAATAACCGCCTCTAATAACAACAAACTTCCCCATACTTACCCCAGTCGTGCCAGAGGCACAAGAAACACAAGCAGTGTTCCCACAGAAGTTCTCTGCCGGGGAAATATAAATAGGTGTGTTTTAATTTGCATTTGATCACCGGGGTTATTGTGAGAGGAGGAGTCGCGCTACACTTTTTTTTTTCTCCCTGTCACAGCCAACAAATTAGCTTTTATTTTGTTGTTGTTTTGCTTTTTCTTGGTGCATAAGCCCTTCAGTCTTTGTTGTCTTTATACCTTGCTACTTTTATGTATATGTATGTGTATTACAAACACTATTTAATAAGCCGTAAGTTGAATGGTTTATTTCTTTTCTGCAAAAAAAACTAACTCTGAACCCCTACCTTCCAATTGCTGGACATTGGGCCCTTGAGTATGCACAAAAATCCTCTGAAAGTGTGTAGCGTGTATATTGTCAGGTGTAGACCATGTGTAATGTATGTGAGGGTCTAGGAAAGGACTGCAGAACACAACACTAGTGCAAGACAGTAGATGCACAGTCAACTCAGGGTTCTCCCAAGGATTTTTCTACATGGTGGAGCTCTCACTCACTCAGTCGTGGCGACCACAATGCAGGCATGCAAAGCTCTACCTACTAATAATAACAGGTTGGTTAATTTAATAAACATGAATAGACTCCAGTTACAATGTTTTTTTTCTCCCTTTTCTGGCCATTCGTCATCCAGAATAGTGCGTGTGTTTTTTTTTGAATAGCACTACTTTAATTGAAAGTTGTTGAGTTTTATGGCTTATTTCATATATATGAAGTGCAATAAACAAACAAGTCACACAGCCAGTTTATCCACACCAACTAAAGTCGTCAAATTCTGTTAATATTTCATGCTCTTTATCTATTTTGTCTATTACTATTATCTCCTTCTTTGTATTTAAATTTGATATGTCTGTTTCCTTTTGATGTGCCACATGACATATTTCATTATCTTGGCTGTGTCACCTTGCCTTGTCATACCTTTGTCGTTGTTGTAGCCTTGTTCTGCACCTTTTCATTTTTGTTTACTTTTGTTTTCTTTGTGACTTTGAAAGTGTGAGCTTGTCAGTCCCTTTAGTGATAATAGTCAACTTTATGGATACATTTCAGGCCTTGGACACTCTGACTGTTTATGAAGCCAATATTTTTGTTATTAAATTTCTAATAATTGCATTATTCAATAACAAAAGCAACCCAATCAAAACATTGAAACATTGGAACTCTGACAGTTAAAGTGATGGACAACAGAAATCCATCGCGGGGGGGGGGGATTAGGATTCAGGCCACTACGATCCTTAATCTTCTTTCCAAGACTAAGTTCATTAGCTGACTTTGAGATGTAGATTAATGCACTATTTGATTGCTGATTGCAGCTCTAACAGAAAGGAATGAAATACATTTTCCATCTCAGATTTATTACGTTACATGGACAGGCATGTTTGGTTAGTTTTTTTTTATGAAATCAGTGCTTTTCACAGATTAAAAACTAAAAATCATACTCATATGTAGGACTACAAAAAATGTCAAAATATAAAGAGATCCAGATGATAAGTTAGTCGATAGGAAGTATCATTATACCACAGGTAGTTCCGACCGAGCAACCTGATTGGTCAAGTAGACTTTTATTTAGAACGTGATCAAATGAGCATAGAGGCAGAGCACAAATAGGTCCCGCCCACACCGGAGGGGAAAATATTCCATTGCTCTCCTTTGTACTACGTGAAGGTGCCTCCTTGTCATTTCGATCTGCTAGCAAACAACTGTCTAAAAGCTGCTGTGTGGTGGGATGCACTACCAACAGGGTAAAGAACCCAGAACTAAGTTTTTATAAGCTGCCGAACCCAAAAACTGAGCCTTTAAGAAGACAAAAGTGGATACAGGCAGTAAGACGTGAGGCATCAGCAGGAAGAATGGGAAAACTGTGGCTAATTTGGTCAGAAAAACTGTAGAGGTTGAAGCTAACTAAGCTATAAAAGGCCTGGTTTAGATCTTTGATCTTTTAAATGATCTTACCTGGTGATTCGATCAAATACTTATCAAAGTACGTCACTTCTGGCCATTCAGTGGGATAATTTGTCCATGAAGTGCAAGGTAAGGAGAAGGGACACTGAGCTAGACAATATTGAGTTTGTCAATATTGAGTTTGTCAAGATATACCTTTTCCTCTCTGGTAGACATAGGGTGCTAACATAATCCTTTGACATGCTTAAATCTAATGTTTTTAGCCAACGGAATTTTGTTAGCGTTTACTTTCCATGAACCCCTGCAGAGAAGGGCGACACGTTGCTAAGCTCTGAGAGGACTGGGAAGAATGCATGGTCATCGATCAGCAAAAGGGCCGTGTATGGTCTCTGAGTAGTGACACGGATCTTCGCATACGTGCATACGGAAAAAGTGTGATTTGGCCTTGACTCGACTTACTTTACTCGGACTTGACAGCATCTCCTTTGCTTGGACATTACTGAGGTCCCCCCTACTGGCTGGAGTAATAAACTACCATTTGCGCTGCGTAGGAGTCTACGGACATGAGAGGGGGGGTGGAGACAACTCTCTCCAATATTGTGAATTTGGACTGCAGTACCCATTTTAAGCGCTTGTTTTAGTGTTACTTATAATACCTTTAACATTCTGTAATTATATAAGTTTTACAATAATGGGTAATTTATACTGAAGAAGCTTTTTTTTTTGCTTCCCCTGGGTCCTACACTCCTCCTGGTTACCTGCTCATTAGCTTCATCACCTCCACCTGTTTCCTGTCAATTAACCTTCCTATATAAACTCTGCCTTTCCACACACTCACTGCCAGATCGTACTTGTTTTCATCAACCCAATCCACTCTCCATTACCCACCTGTCTGCTTACCTGCCTGCCTGTCTACCGGTCCCGTCTGGTCTACCTGCCTGGTCTACCTGTCTACCTGTCTGGTCTACCTGTCTACCTGTCTGCTTACCTGCCTGCCTGTCTACCGGTCCCGTCCGGTCTACCTGCCTACCTGCCTGTCTACCGGTCCCGTCCGGTCTACCTGCCTGGTCTACCTGTCTACCTGCCTGCTTACCTGCCTGTCTACCGGTCCCGCCCGGTCTACCTGCCTGGTCTACCTGTTTACCTGTTGCCGATCTCCTGCCTGTCTAACTACCCCGCCTGTTGCCGATCTCCTGCCTGTGTGACTACCACGTCTGTCGTCTGCTCTTGGGTCCAACATCAAACACGATCGTCACAGGAAGTACACATTAATGACCATAGTCCTATAAAGGTTCATTTATTGTCATTCTACAACACATGGATGCACAACGAGATGCAAGATAGAGTCCCATTTTCTACTTTGCTACCCATTTGAGTACGGAGGATGAATTTAGGAGTCTTAAAGCCCAAGGAAAGAAGCTGCTCTGTA
>OOFB01039504.1:77391-95901 GCA_900323305.1 Trachyrincus murrayi
TAACACTCCTGCCCTGTCCATAACCAAGGGCACCACAAACTGGAGTTGATTCCCGCTACACTGTGTGGCAGCTCATTGCTCCTAGCAGGTTAGGATGGGTTAAATGCAGAGAATGAATTTCCCCATGGAGTTTAATAAAGTATTCCCTCTTATTCGTATTCTTATCTTGACAAACAATTTTTCAATTCTAACAACATAAAATTAATGTATTTGGTGTAGCTCTTTTCTGTGGTGTTCTAAAATGGAAGAGAACAGCCAAGAATGTAAAAACAATGATAAACTAGAAAATGTGCTCAGTAGAGCACAGCCCTCCGCCAAGGAATGTGCTTGATAGAAGTGAACCCGGCTTGAGCTGAGTTCAATGACACCCAACAAGGCCCCCTTTAGAGATTTTCATGAAAACAGGAAGTGGGCGAGGCTGGGGGAGGTGACCCAACAATCATCATGACTCCTTGACAAACCCTTCATGATATTTTTTTGTTGTTGTTATGCAAATCTATGGGAAGTTACGCACCTTTTTGTGATATGTCACGCCCACTGCCACGCCCCCTTTTGCTGTTTGACGTGAAAAGTTAGTCACTTCTTACTTGGCCCATAACCAACCACTATATCTCGTAGTGGTTTTCGCGGTTTCCATCTACTTTCAGTCACGTTTACTAAATCTCTGAACTTTCTTAAAATTTGATTTCAATCTGAAGTGGACCCTTGTACTTTCTGCAGTGAGGCAGAGTTAAATTGCAAGATATATATGTGGTGATATATAGCGATTTGGGTTGATCTGATTTGTTTGTGAATGTTACCATATGGTTAAGAACTCTTTCTATACCCCTTAGTTTAGTTATTTTTCGTTATTCATTTTCATTTAATAATTTTACCATTGTATTTGAATGATTGACATCTACGAGTAGGCTACATAAGGGTGTATTCAATAAAAAAAACTCCCCAATCTTCCTACATTTTCAATGAGTGACTCAGATGTTTACTTTGATGGACAAGGGATATAAATATCACTTCTTCGCTAATATATTCTATATATTATAAAAAGGTAAGTGTTGCTTACTGGCACTCCATTCATTACACAGATCAATGGGCGACCCATATTTATTTACAGATTTACTTGTTTATTCCCCATGGCCACGTACATACAGTCTCAGATGTAGTAGGTGGAGAGCTGACTGGTGTTATGCCGAGGAATGCATCTCCAGTCTATCTATTTATTAACTATTTATTATCTATCAATCTATTACCTAACTATCCAGATTACAAAAAATTTTTCACTATGGAAATTTTATTATTTTTTATTTTATTATTATGCTGAAATGGCCGGTGACTCTGTAGCCCATGTAATCATAGACTGTAAATGTTGTTTTGTTAACTGATGTTTGTTACTTCAGTGAGTTGATTCAATCTCATAGAGACATTAACAGTTAGCCTACATAAAAAAATTAAGAGAAGCCGATTTAGTTTACAGTCTATGATTACATACAGCATCATTGGTCATTTCACCATAATAATGTGGTTATTTTACCACATTAGTTATTTTACTGTCATTGTAGTATGTTCTCTTACTCCCGTTGCAGCAAGTGTTTCAAAGTTATCTTACTGCCGTTGCAGAATGTATCTTAGGTTGTCTTCTGCTAACATCTGCTAAAATGTTCTATTGAAGATTGATGTGACTTTGACACCAGACAAAATAAATATGCGTTGGGAGTAGCGACATACATAACCGGACACCTAGCAGGTAGCCCAATTATGTATAATGTAATGAATCTGGAGCCCCAGTAAGCAACACTTACAGTACCTTTTATAACAGAATATATCAGCGAGAAATTTCTATGCCTTGTCTGTCAAAGTAAACGTTGAGCAACTCTTGCGATGTCACTCATTGAAAATGTAGGAAGATTTAGTAAACATGAAAGTAGATGGAGAGGATCCGTGAAACCACTACGAGATACAGTGGATGTCCCGCGGGGCTGGTGGACGATGATCCGTGAAACCACTACGAGATACAGTGGATGTCCCGCGGGGCTGGTGGACGTTGTAATAAACCACTACGAGATACAGTGGATGTGCCACGGGGCTGTTGGACGTTGTAATAAACCACTACGAGATACAGTGGATGTCCCGCGGGGGTGGTGGACATTGTAATAAACCACTACGAGATACAGTGGATGTCCCGCGGGGCTGGTGGACGTTGTAATAAACCACTACGAGATACAGTGGATGTGCCACGGGGCTGTTGGACGTTGTAATAAACCACTACGAGATACAGTGGATGTCCCGCGGGGCTGGTGGACATTGTAATAAACTCGCTCGTATTTGGACTTCCCATATTCTGCGACACTGCGTGAAAAGAGCCCATTAGAAACATATCTATCAGATATTCTATCCAACCTGATGTGAAGGTTGGCGAAATGCCATACTTTATTGTTTGAACAAGTTATATTGTTTGAAAAAGGTTGAATTATAGTGTCCAAATAACTTATATTGCACAAATAATGACAAATAGTAAGTGAATAGTAGAATTTAGAGCTAGTCTTGTGTGCTTTTGATGACTTAAAGGAGGTTTACATTTACACATATGTGTAAATGTAGCAAATGAGTGACCATGAGCTATATCTGGGAGAAGTCAGACTTTAATGTATGAACAAACGTATACAAAGAGAGAGTTGTTCACACATCTGCTTCTTTTTGGAATCTGACGATCTGCTTTAGGCGTACAATATGTATAGACTCTAATGGATAGAATCTAGGATCTGTGAGCTGAGACCAACTACATGGTCTACCAATCAATAACCAGAATCAAGTTATTTGAATGAGACGCAATTTTGCCTTTCAATGTATTTGTAATGTATTTCTTCGCCCTTGGATGTCATAGCCTTGTGCTCCAGTGCCACCAGGACATGTAGCCATGGCTTAAATTACATGTCACACCATTCCTATATGAAAACCTCGAGCTGCATATCAGCAGAGCCAACATGTACCCTGGAGTACCCTGGAGTTATGGTGCTACGTCTAAAATGACAAAACATACAACATTGACAAAAAATCCAGCATTTCAAGGTATGAGAAGGTGAGAAGTGGACTTTTTTTCAGGAAATTCTATATTTTCTATATTATGCTACAAGTAATAGAAAGTTAGGCAGAAATGAAACCATATCGTTGCTGAAACATTAGAGGTACCATGAGCACCAGCACTGGTTTTAGTGGTGTCTATGATCATGCTCAGATGTACTCCCGAGAGTTGTGTCTCTCACCTAACACTAAAACTGTCTTTCTCATTGTGTTCCGTCACCCATAACACATTCTCTGTCTCGTTGTCTATGCAAATGTTGTTCTACAACAGAACCTATGGCAAAGTGGCTAAAAACAATTAATGTGTAACTCCACATTCAAGCAGTTACAGCTTGAACTCAATTTTCATCGTTAGTTAAGTGTCAGCGTGGTTCAGGATATGTCAGAAAAAGTGTTGATTTACATCTCATTTACCATGCAAATATATGTATGAAGCCAATTTGCGATTGGGATTACACTCTGAAAGCATCTTCTTCTTGTTTGTTGGACCCATTTTTTTCCCTGCTGGGAAAGAGGTAATGCTTAATGCTTAATGCATCTGCTCTCTTACATGGGGTACACAGTACCTATAAGGAACTAATATTAATAACACCACTGTAATATCGTGTTTCAGATTCATATTAATATTTAGTTATAACCCATCTACAACAACTAATGCATATCCACATACACATAGGCCCTGTTTACACAAGATAAATATCTAGATTCTACAACCGTTTTTTAATCTAGATTGTATCTAGATTAACGCACTCACAACTGCCTCAGCCTGTTTGGACGTAGGGGCAGTTTTACGAGAGATTCCCGCTTGATATGTATGGAAGCATTTGGCGGACTAAATTAAAATGAAAATGTAATCTCACAATAGCATTTTCATTTCCCGCTTACATATGCATTAATTGGGACAAAATATAAATTAAAATTCAGTAATGCAATTAGCATTTTTATTTTCACGACTAGCCTGGGCATTCTCGGACAATATTAAAACGAAAATGGAAAAGCCATTTGACATTTCATTTTCAAAGACCAACTCCACTTCATGGTTGACAATATTCAAATGTTAATTCAAATTTTTAAAAGAAAATGCAATATAAATATTGTAACTTAATTTAGCCTTTTTGGATGCATCATTTAAGTCACAATTGAAATTTTAATTTTCATATACCTTTATGCACATTCTCTGACAATTTGAAAATGAAAATGCAAAAGCCATTTGACATTTCATTTTCAAAGACTAAGCCTGCTTTATGGTTGACAATATTCAAATGTTAATTCAAATGTGAAAATGGAAAAGCATTGCGTCCAATTGCAATTACATTTCAATGCTGTTACGCTGTTTCCCTGACTAAATGAAATGGCAAATGCAAAGTCCATTTGCATTTGCATTTTTTTTCAAGTTCTAGCAACCTGTCAGTCATTCTCGGAAGGCGGGACTAGATAAGCTGCAGTTTTACTCACCGACCGGAAGTAGCATTCTTTATATGCTGGGGTGAAATGGCAGCTGCTAGGCTGGTGCATTTATCTAATCAGTGATATAATAACCTGATGAACCGAGCAGATGCTCATGACAGAGCACTCTGCTGTCACTGACATTGACTTGGATGAGGTTGTGTTATCAAACTTAAGGGAGGTTATTGAGACGCTCTCTCACACACCGAGCAGATGCTCATGACAGAGCACTCTGCTGTCACTGACATCGACTTGGATGAGGTTGTGTTATCAAACTTAAGGGAGGTTATTGAGACTCTCTCTCACACACCATAGGGGAAGACCAGCTTTGGACATCCCATTTGAAATAATACCTGGGGAGGGAGTTGCGGAGCTTTTCCGGGTATGTGAGAGAACAAGCAATCGGAGGATGCTGCAAAATGGCTCTCGCTAATAATATAAGCAATATAGCTAATTAACGTTACTATCAAGAAAAAAAACTCATAGACCTAACTTTATTCAGGCGTAATTATGCATGACAGTTAATCTATCATAGTGATAAAATTAAGTCCTTAATTCATAAGTTGGAATATACTATATATATATATATATATATATACTATATATATTAGGGTTGTCAAAAAAACGTGTTCATTTCGATTAATTAATCATAGCAAAAATAGCGCATCAAAAACTGTTTTATCATGCTCTATGATGCCCCTTGACCCCATGCATCAGGTGTTCAGACTCAGACTGAGCAAAGGTCCTTTTACATTGAACGCGATTGTTCGTCAACTAATTACATCAGTTACAACGCAAATATGCGGCATTTTCCAATAGGAATCACGGCAGTGAAAAAGAGACGGATTCAACCCTCAACCTCTCGTGTAAACAGGGCCATACATATACAGAGTATATCAAGGTTTACAAACAACAACTGAGGGACAAATATCATGAAAACAATTAAATAAATGAAAAAATAAAAATGCCACTCTGTTTGGAACTTCGCATCTCCTGCCTTCTGTGTTTAATCATGTATTGACATTTACTTGGTAATGTATTCTTCCAAGAGGATAAGTGATGTCGGAGGTTTTCTGTTCTTTTTCTGAAATTGATTGATGAAGAGATCACTTGGGAATTGTGTAGACGAATGTTTGCTCTTAATGTTGTAAAAAGGTTTTTATTACACTGCACTTTCCTCGCTTCAGAGGATGTGGATTGCAGATTTAAGCTCCTTTATTCACGCTTATAAATATAAAGAAATCATTTGTCAGGCAAGCAAAGTCTTATTTTGAGGCTCAAAAAATGTGACCCTACTTGTTTTATTACTAGGAACAAAGAAGTGGATAAGCTTCTTTACTTCTGTATCAGTACATCTGTTTCTACATGTGTCCTCACACACACACACACACACACACACACACACACACACAGAGAGAAACACACACACACACACACACACACAGAACCATAATGTCCCAAAGCTTGAGGCTGTGGTCAGTCAGTCTTGGTGAATAACATTTAGTCTTGGATGATGAAGGCCTACGTTATGGAATTGAACTTCTATTTGGGAACAGCAACAAAAAAGACAGCCAAGGAATGATGGCCACTAAACTTTGGAAGTGTTATTGCCCATATACTTTCTCTGAAACATCCAAAACTGTGCCAAGTTATGCCTACATAGACTACTTATTATAAAGCCGGTCCGTGGCTTTATGTCCGATCACGACACAGGCAGAAATTGGTCAGAGGACGAAACCAGGTGCCTGATTTTGCTGTAGGTTGATGGGATCAACTGGTTTTCAAGCAGGAAGTGTTGACAACTTGTGCGTGTCTGATTGAGGTCTGAATGTTTTATTTCAAAGGAAGTAAAACCAACGTCAACTAAATGTAACCGTGGCATGCCTACTGTACATGCACACGAGAGAAGGTACTGGAATTTAAACTAACTAAAAAAGTGTATTTGGATGGAAAAACACCGGTGAAAACATGAGTATGGACAGAATACTTTGGATACAGAAATCAGAAACCCTTCCTCTCCCAGCCCCCTCACTTACCAATAAGGCTTAACACATCAGCATATACGATTGCCTGCAGAGGTGCAAAGGTGCATTTATCTTGAAACAAAAACAATACAAAAATAGGGCATTGTGAAGCGCGACTGGCCATTCCTTCAGGTCTTCCTAACTTTTTAGATGTTACACCCCATACCCATCTCTCTAAAGGGTACTTGCTCTTCCTCCCCTGGTTACCCCACTGCTGTTGAAGCATTGTGAAGTTTTTTTTTTTTTTTTTTATTCATATATAGTGTCCAGTGGGGGTTGTCAGAGTTGTGCTGGGAGAGGATGGCTTGGCAGACCCCCCTGAGCTCAGTGGCTTCTCACATTTCTTCAGGGAATGAACAGAATTGGGAAATGTCTTTTCAAGCAAGGGATATTTTAAAAACTGATTTTTTTTCTCTCTCTCCCCCATTTCCCAATATGTCTCTGTAGTGCAAATGACTTTGGTGATGGCAGAGGAGGCTGGGTGGAACGTGCTGTAAATGGCTTCCTTTTCTAGTCCCTGCTGGGACAGAGAGTGGAATAGTAAACAGTGGGACAGGGGAAGGGGGATAGCCAGGGAGAGTTATGGAGGAGGCCAACGCAAGCCTCCCTAGCTGATTACTGTCCTCACTGTGTTCTTCCTCCGCTATGCCCGTGTGGTTCAATTAAAAGCAGTCAATGCAAATCGCCATCTTTATTTCTGTACTATGCAACAAAGCACCCGCAGAGTATCAGTGTCCTCCACCAGGACGTAGTATATTCATTAGTGGAGCTGCTGGATGTACTTCTGTGTACTTTAGACACAACAGCAGTGTTATGTTAGTTGTCTCTCTGTGTCTGATTCCATAGACAAATATGTGAAAAAAGGTTTTCAGTCAATGTATGAGTTGAAAACATCCAAGGTCTGGCTGGAAGCTACCACTTCAGAAAGCCTTGGTCCTGGCCACCAATTTAGCAATGCACACACCTGCCTGAAGTGAGGAAAGAGAGCTTTCTAATCACCTGACTTTTGGCACTCATTCTGCCGGGCGCAGCATTTCTGCAGCTCTCTAATTTGGAGGCTGAGGGTTCGCGGTCACAGTCATTAGCATACGAGGGGGACGTGTAGAACTTCCAGCTCAGCGGGACAAAGGTTTTGATCATGGATCTGACAAAAAAGAAAGGAAAGATGAGTGAAAATGGGAGAGGTATGGTACCATCCTGCTGCTCCTGCTCGATGCCAAGGTGTTGGGAAATGTTTTCTTCCAAAAACCAAAAAAACTGTGATACAGAAATTCTAATGAATTATTTATTGAGCTGGGAAAAGTCACATGGTAATTGTTATAGTAATAGTTTCCTTTCACAGTGAACTGTTGGATAATGGAAAACACAATGATATCACAATATTAATAGTTTACCTTCACTGAAATGGATTTTAAAGTAATCATTGTCACCTAATCTTGTATTGTACATTATAATACATGACACAAAAAATAGATGTATGTTTCTTATATTGGATGCCTAAAAGTCTTATTAGTATGTGTCCAGTAGCCTCATGAGACCATCCTGATATTCACTTTTGTGTTTCACAATAAATATCAGTCTGGCCTCGGCTGGGCAACGTTGATTTCCAAATATGGCCGCGGCCTTACTTTGTTAAAAAAACTCTCTTCGCTCTTGCCAAATGCGGTTGGAAGTAAAGCAAAAACATATTGTAATCTGAGAAAAGCCTTCTGTGCAGTCTATTTCGGATAAAAACTGTTCTGATTGCTACACTTTCATCGGGCACTGCCATTGTTTTTTTAATTGGGCAGAATGCTGTGCTGCTTGTCCGTCATGAACTGAAACTCCCTACCCCGAGCGCTGATTGGTCCTAGTATTTTTACATTTTTGGAAAAGGCTTTCACCGGGATCGAGGCCAGACTGATCTGCAGAGAGAAACAGAACGTGAACTCGAGAGATCGGGATGGTCTCACGAGACCAGTCCAGTGACCTAAATGAATCAAATCAAAAACAGAACACCTAGAGGAACTGCATTATTTATTTTGGTATCTATTCTTCTGGTTTCTAAAATACAAGAATGTTCTAAGTGTTCAAAGATGTGAAATATTGTATTTAGTATTTAGTAAATAAAAATAGAAAAGGGAAGTTTGGCTTCAGGTACAGGTGTATCAAGGGAAACATTTCTAAGCGGATATCTCCAAGACTGCACAAACTCCACTCTTGTGCAACTTGACCCATTGTTACAACTACTCCTATTGGAAGCATGTACTGAAAACACATTTGAACTTACAATGAGCCATTAGTCTAGACAATTTTTTAAACTACTTTTTAGTTGTTTATGCCACATCACAACAAATGAGTTGTGATGTATCAAACTCCATTGATTTGCTTGGTTGACTTAAAACCAAATCGACTTACTAATGACTGATGACCTTATGCACCTGATGAGGGAGGAAATAAAGATTATCTTATTGAATCTCAGAACAAGCACCTATCTCTCTCTCCACCTACCTCTCTCTCCACCTACCCCCCCAGCTCCGTAGTGCTTTCCAATCTCAAGCTCCACACATTTGCATGCTAATGAGCTCAGTGTCACATCTTGGCACTGTTATCACAAGATGGCAGAATTAATAACCCATTAAAAGACAGTAATTAAAAACAGAATGACAAACAAGGGAGGAGATGTCCTTTGTAAATCAGCGATAGTGTAGGCTTGGGGCCACCGCAGGGCCCACATCGTGGCACTGTTGTTGCTAGACACTGTTGTTGCTAGATGCTGTTGTTGCTAGGCGCAATTTTAGCTAGACACTGTTTTTGCTAGGCACTGTTGTTGCTAGACACTGTTGTTGCTAGGCACTGTCGTCGCTAGGCACTGTCGTCGTTAGGCGCTGTTGTTGCTAGACACTATTGTTGCTAGACACTGCCAAGGTTGTGACTGGTAGACAAAGCAGGGCATTTTGATCAAACATGTGTATCATGTATGGCTAGTCTGGCATGAGGCTCATTAGGTGTGCAACTCTGTACTCTGTACTCCCGGGAAGACAATCAACAGTATTAAGGTGTGCATGGATTACAGATTTCAAAGTAAAAGCCTTCTTGGCTTTAAATTACAGACGTCTGTCTACTTGTCTTCTAGATTTTCTTGTTCTGTATAGTTTGATGTATAGTTGTATAATTTTTCCCAAAATGTATTTTTATTTGTAATATTTTATGATGATCCCTACTTTCAAATTAAATGTATATTTCTAAGAGGTATATTTAACGGGCCAAAGAAACTCAAGCAATTTATATGCAATTTATATGATATGTGATTTGTTATTCGAGATTTCCTCTCTCTCTCTCTATACGCATCCATGCATTCATCCCAGTAGCTGGTACAGTGAATGCGGTATATGCAATATTGATGCTCGCTCCATGTGTTCATGCTCACAGTCACTTGCTTCTGAGCTTGTGTAACTCCCAGGAGCTGCTCAACAACTTCACCATCTGTCCTGAAACAAAGAAAAGAAAAAAAGAACAACGGTGCTGTTCTAATGCACTAAGGGACATTGGTGACCATAGACACAATGTGCCAGGGAAGACAGAGCGTTCCCTCCATCTGTCTGCGAAAAAGAAAACAATGCAGAACACATCACACTGATCATACAGTATGTGTGTTGAAAATACATCATCATAATTCAAATTCAACGCATTCGTATGAATGTAATTGTGAAATAGCTCATTTCCTATCAATGCTCCAGCTCTATCCCATGCTGGGCTGCTAATAACTAAGACCAAGTTCCTTATGTTCATGTCTAGATCAAAGTTGGAGAGAACTGCAACCTTGTCTTACTCCACTGCTCAGAACAGTGCAGTACAGCCTTGTCAGCAGTTCATATGCACTGAATCAATAGCAGCATATTGTATCTGTATTAAGGGATGGAGGCTGGTTGCGCTCTGTTGAGAATGCTAAAATGAAAGGAGAAAAAAGACAAAAGAATGAGGAAAAGTTCGGTGCAGAGAGAGAGACTGAGAACGAAAGAGAGACATGGAGAGGGAATGAGAGAGAGATGGAATGGGAACGACTGCGGTGCAAATTTAGACTGCAAAATCAATGACACCTAACAACTAAACAAGCTGCTGTAAATGCACCTATTGATGTTGTGACACCTCTCATTTGAGACAGATCTTTTGGGGTCCATTAAGAGCTACTCCTGTAGCCCCGTATCATGCATACTATGAATATGCAAATATATCGGCGCTCTGCCGTCCATGTATCCTAGTTTAATCAGGGTAGCCCTGAAAACACATCATGTCTATTGGATGCAAGATAATAACAGTATTTTAGGAATTCAGCGTCTTTGTATTGCAGAACAAATGATTAATACATATAAATAAATATTATTCAATGGATTTGGCTAAAATCTTTTCTAGACCTTTTTATATATTTGATGTTTGGCTAAAAACATTTTTGGTTGGTAAAAACAGCATTACATACATCTATGACTACCATGTATATATTATTTAGTAAATAATCTAGATCTAATAATCTAGATATATCATCACAATATTTTTATCATTGCTTGCATTTGCTTAAACAAGTCTCTTCTGTATTCAAAGCTTCCAAAGATACTTCAATTCTACAAAGAAAATGTGTACCAAAAATAGTTTCTAAATGACTTGTGGTAAAAGCAATGTTGTGTTCAAATGTGTAAGAGATCAAATTGAAGAGATGGGCATACTAATTACACCCCCTCAGTAAAAGGTGAATGTCACGTAGGAGAGACGGAACACCTAATAAGCTGGACAACATATTACCACCCACACAGAAAGACCCCTATTGCCTACTCCCAGGTTGGATTGATGCTAATTACCCGTAGCATCTTAGCAGAGGCATAGAGAGTTTTGATTTCCCCCCTTAATGCCATTAACACAGTGAATGGTACAATTTACACAAATGGCTACTTCAATTAATTACAAATACTGTATGTGCTTTTGCAAAAAATATTCAGGGTGTTTCAAATTAAACTACACAGATTTATTTGCGATATAATGAGTATGAAATCCATTCTTCTTGAAATTCTTCTTGATAAAGTTGTCATTACCAAAGCATTTTGGTACTACCCAAAAAGATAGTTACAATGCACACTTAAACTTTATATAAACTTTTATTATTTTTCCATTTTTCCTCCAAGTTGTAGAATTAATCAGAACTACAGCTATATGTTCTTTCTAAAGATGATCAACTGTTTATGTCAGTTGTTGTTTCAGTCAGACCAGCAAGTGCTTGGCACTTGTTTACTCCCTAGGTCAAACTGGCATACAGTCAACTTACAATTATCATTGTAAACTGAATCATTACAGACATTTTGTTTCTATCATTTCAAAATAGTAGACACACAAACAGGTGACATTGGTTGTAACTCAAATGCATCCTCAAATTCACACAGATACATAATTTTTGATGGAAAAGAACATCTGTCCAGACATCTGCTGTTTATCCCACATTGCCATCATGTCGTCATTCAAGCATGTCATTGTAGAAATTAACGTCAAGCTCAAGTGTCAATCTTAATAGAAGTTCTTTATAATTGCTACTATGTGGGGCAAACTTTACTTTTTTTTCAGTCCATGGTATGCCGCTTTTGTGGTAATTCCCCTCAGTAACTCGCAAGGGCAAATCATTTGCTACATTTGGTTGCAGTTGAACAACTTCTAGAAGGCATCATGTCTGCCAAAAACACTGGAGAGATGAGCTTGGGTGACAACTTGGATAATTATTCTTCATTACATTATTTTATTGAGGAATCCAATATTATAGCTTTCTATTAGAGCATTTTAATAGCATTTGTATGACTTTTCCTGGAGAGAAAAAAAGCTGAATGTAGTTATATAATCCAGAGCATGTCTGAGCCAAAGTTGAGTGAATTCAGTGAAGGTGTATATCCTTGGCACCCACAGATCCGTAAGTACTACTTCAATATGTTTAAGCCTTAACTGTGAAATCACTGATATTATTGTGCAAAATTGAAGTGAAATGGGTTACCATACATTTCTTGAATACTGTAACCCCATGTGCCCTCATATTTATCTTTCTCAGCAACATATATGGGGCAAACACAGAATTTGCAAACGGCGTGAGGTACACTCACACTATGTGTGAGTGTGTATGTTTTGTTTAATGGTTACTCCATTTTTAGAAGGTTGCTGGGTCAATCTGTCATTCTGAAATATTTGGGTGTACTGGCATTGTCACCGTTCATTTCAGTGCAAGGCCAAGATTCACAAAGCAGTGCTAACTCAATTAGTTAAAGGGAAGTTCCACCGATTTTTGATATTTGAATGGTCTCCAAGTTGCCTAACAACCTTCACACTTTCAGCGTCATATTCAATGAATAAAGTAGCAATGCCTGTATAGCCTACATGCAGCACGGAAGTTTGCAAATAGGTTTATGGCGATGTTTATTTATACAGTATTGGCGTTACTAAACTACCATTTTCAGAGTTTACTCATGTAGTATTAGTGAAACCGAACCACAGCAGGCTCACAGACATTACGGCCTGGCATTTATACCGTGAATACGAGGATTACAATGTCTGCGGCAGCTACAGAAGACAGTACAGACCAGTCCATGATGGGATACAAACCCACCGGCTGATGTGGAAGCGGGACCTGGCACAATCTCCATTATCAACTGTTACAGACCATGGATATATTATAGTATTATAGTAACGCGGACAGGATTGAAGAAGGTCAACACTCTCGCCCGGATGTAAAGAAGTTCCCGTTATGTCCGGCTCGACTCACGCTTGCCGCGCAATGCACCGCGAACGTTGTAGTAAATTGCCAATATTATACTCAGCGTCTGTAGTTTATTAGGAGCGTTTTTGTTTGGTTTGTGGGTACATGTCGACAGCTTGGGACACTATGATCATACTATGATGACACTAAAAACATGACTGTGCCGGTGGAACGTTACTTTAACATGTCCCTTCTGCCAGGGTGTCCAAAGGCCATTACTGATTACGTCACTATTTTAGGAATATGATACGTTATGACACATTCTTTCGCTAGATTCACACCAACTCTGTCAAAATACTATTCATTTTCAATTAAGAGCATTCGCTACAACCAGGTAGACTTGAATGTTCAATTACATATATAGGCCTACATTTGTATAAAATTTTTTCAACCTAATGCAAATTATAACCTGACTCACCAAACTTGGAACAAACCTTTAGAAGATTTACTTCCAACTTTTACATGGGCTACGATTATGTTACCATATCTGTGACATGCGACTCACATCGAAAACTCATTGTGAGAAAGATAAATGCAAGTCACGTAACACAACCAATAACTCATTCGTGGTCACCGAAAACAGTTGAAAAACCAAAAATAATTTGATAGTGTAGACTTCTCATTTTCTTTCTCTACCCATCTTACCTCTTACACACCTTTTTGCTTGATTGGCAAGCACACACACGTGACAGCAAACCTCCCCCACCCACTCTTTCTCTCTCTCTCCCCACGAGAAGGAGGATCACAAGTCACGTACCACAAAGATAACTCCTTCGTAGTCGCCAAAATGCTTTGTTACCGGAAAAAACTAATTTGATAGCTTACTGATTTTCTCTCTCCCACCATCGCTTCATGTCTGTTCCACAGTGTCACTTGCTCACGTCACACATACACATTCTGCAACACATTTTCTCCCTCCCCCACCTCCACAAGGATGTTGATGTCCTCTCTTTGTGACAAGTTGCACCGCCCTGTATTTTAACTTAGTGAACTTCTCTTCATGCTTTTTAGTTTCCTTTATATTTGGTTGAATGTTGCATCTTTGTGTTAAACAAATATTCATTTAAAGAAACGTTGAGTTTTCATACTGGTAATTTCTACTTGTTTGTAAAAAATGGTTTACTGAAAATTAGTATCTGACCCAAATATCGGCAATCGGTTTCTGTGATGAGTAATTATCAATATTGAAATCTGCCTTGAAAATACCATATCAGTCGACCCCTATAATGTTACTGAACTACTGAAATGCGACCTGGGCACTCGTGCAGGTAGTGAACAAAGTGATTGTCCCGGGAATATATACGAGTTAGTTCTGGTATTCATTAGACAGCCTAATTGCTCTTGGCAGATGTCGGTCCCATCCCATTCACTAAATTATCATTCCCATTCTGTGAATTTATTCAATATACACCAGGTAGCACATTTTGAGTTTCTCCTAACAATAACAGCTACTGAAACCATCTAACCAAGTAATCACAATTTAGTTTTACAGGAAACTAAGGTAATTCCATTTGGATTTAGTTGATTTAATTCATTCAAACGTTAAAAACAAAAATGTCTTTACATACCAAAACATTTGATTTAAATGTCAACAAATGAAAGTACATTTTTACTTCAAATGCTAACATATCAACTTTCTGGTTTGCTATTTTGTTTCTCTTACCTTTTTGGGACAGGAGACAGGAGTTGACCTCCAAAGCGGGTTTACTGACACTGCCTCAAAATTGGTCTCATGACATATACTACCTTTCACTCCAGCCCCTGGCATCACCTTCTCAGAGTATTGCCAGGACGTGCACTCGTCCTCCTAACCCATCAGCCATATACCAAGTAACCACTAAACTTCACACAGGTCTTCCTTTTCTCAGTCAGGGAAATGTAATCTTGGACTGAGGCTAATAGTGCCCTGTTACACCATGTCAACTGGGACATGATTTTTTCAGCAGTCATTCTGGGTGGCTGGCAATTTGTGGCTTCTCTTGTTCATTTCATCAAAAAGGGGGAATCTGGAAACAGACATGAATTAATGAAGCAGTCCAAAGGGGTTTAGATATTCTGTTTGATGTTGCTTAATTGACCCACAGGGTCAAAACCAAGGGTAGGAAACGGCTTTAAAATTGCAGACCTTTTTTTTCATTATTATTTTAGGGAAAGGTGAGATTAAATGTTAAATATTTGCACTTGCTAACTTCTCAAAAGAATGAATGTGAAGGATGAATGTTTTTATACATAACAGGGATAACACAACAGCATGTTTCCTCAGTTTGTTGAGCCAACATTAAGTTAAACCACATTCATTCATTGTAAGTTTCAATTACATCTTCTTTTTTTACTTAACTCTAATTATAATAATCAGGATATAGCAATTTACTCACAATACATACTGATGTGTGAAGAATTAGACAGAAATGGTGCCATTTAGGGTGATAGCATATGGTGAAAACATGTGGTTGTGAAATAATGACAATGTGTTATAATGACATGCTTGGTCTTTTCATTATTAAGATCCACAGAGTGAAAGTATAGTCTGCTGAAATCATCATTTTGAGCTTCTTTTTACCATAAAATATACAACAACAAAATCCAGTGAAATGTAATTTTTTTGGTTGTTTATCGCTGGGCTTCTCAAAATCCTATTATTTGTTTTGATAGATGAAAGCAGTTCTTTGCCCAACATTATCTCATTGATTATTGTTGCCTGTGGCCCCCATCCGTAGGGTAGCTGAGCTTGTGTCTATGAGTACCTATAGAGGGCTTGTTATCTCTTTTTGTGGATGTGGATGACTCTGAGGGCAGAGTGACCCCTGGGTCACCCCGGGGGGGTCACTGTTTAATGAAAGCATGTCCGATCTGACAAAGAGGGTACCATGGCCAGCGAGATGTTCCAGCCGCAGTCCCCCATAAGAGAAAATGGGGTTGCCATGGGTTAATCAAGTGCAATTTATTTCATTTTGGCCTTAAAGAGGTTGCAGTGCTGAAAGTGTGCTGTGCCCTGCTTCTATATCTATTTTAAACGGTTATTTCAAGTGGCTTCCAGCCAGTATGTTTGAACTTTGTCATTCAACAAATTATGAAATCCACAAAAGAATTGCGCAATCATTAAAAGCATGCATCTATTAAAAGCTTTTAGTGGAGCAAATTCTTTTTCTTTTCTTTTTTCTTTTTCTGAGTGGTTAATCATACAAGGTACAAGAAAGACAGTTGAACAGTGAAAATGAAACATTTACTTATACGTACATGGTACATCTCTGTGTAGTTGTACAGGATAATTAAGCGATTATAACTTCTATAACATGTTTTAAATGAGTGCTTGTGACTTTCCTTCCCGTCCCGTTTTCCTTCCCATATCAATAAAAAAGTGTATAAGCAAGACGACTTAGGGGTAGGCGGCAACTAGACATGTTGTGACATGCTAGATGCTGGAATATAATTCATGCAGAATAGGTGCTTTGTTTGATTTTGAAGACACACAAGTGAGACCAAACCCCACTGATTCCCTTTACTATATGATGTGTATGACATGGATGTTTTGCTATCATCACGGTGCTGCGTGTTTATATGAAATAAGGTAGGTTATTAACTGTATTTCTGCATAGAATATTCTACTTGAGGACTGAAGAGCTTGGTTTGGAGAAACAACCTTGGTGGTGGAACAGATGTCACAGGCTGGGCTTGTCGGTTGATACGTTCCTTGAGATATGGAGGAGCATGTCCATGAATGCATTGGTGTGTGTGAGTAGGACCAGTTTATAGTCCACCCTGAAGGAGACAGGGAGTCAGTGGAGCGACAATAAAGCAGGTGTCATGCGGTCATGTTTTCTTAATCTCACCAGGATCCTGGCTGCACTGTTTTGGTTATACAGGATATATTTCTAGGGGCATTCGATGATGTGTGCATTTGCAATAGTCCAGCATTGATATAAGCAGAGACAAGCATCTCTACACATCTCTGAGTTGTTTGCAGTTTGAAGATTTTAGATGGTAGAATTAAAAAGGCGTGCTTTTGGGACTCTGCTCCATCTAGGCCTTTATATTCTCAGGCAGGAGGTAAAGTGTGATACTATATCAGCAGATAATTAGCAATCCTGACCAGAGCTATTTTAATGCTATGGTATGAATAAAAACATGAATGGAATTTTACTATCGCTATGATTTAAACATATCCCCTACCATACTGTGTGTGTAAGGTGTCGTATTAGTACAAAAAACAGCTAACGACAAAGAATCATGCTGATTTAAGTCAAATCAATTGTGTATATTAATGCTTAATTCTAAAGGTAATTTGCTTCTATTTGTTCCGCTTTCATCCCATAACCTTGCATACCAATCAGTTTCTAGAGCTGTAGCCAACACCCCCTGATCCCAGAGCTTTAGAAGGTCAAGGTTGGAAATGCAAGGGGACAGCTTGGAGTTCAACGTGTGCGGGTTGAGCAGACATGATATAGAAACAAAATAACAATGAGTTAAAAATAGTCCTAGTAAGACAAACATGAAAGCACAGTACTGCAAAAAAAGGAAAGATTATTAATTAATTGACAATCCATTGTGGCATTAATGTTGTAATGCAATCAGGGTCATATGACCATAGTGTGCGTTGCTGTTTCAGCCTGCTCTGTCCATGTGTGTGGTATGTAGCTGGTATGTAGGTATGTAGCTGGTATGTAGGTGTATAGCTGGTATGTAGGTATGTAGGTATATAGCTGGTATGTAGGTATGTAGCTGGTATGTAGGTGTATAGCTGGTATGTAGGTATGTAGCTGGTATGTAGGTGTGTAGCTGGTATGTAGGTGTGTAGCTGGTATGTAGGTGTGTAGCTGGTATGTAGGTGTGTAGCTGGTATGTAGGCATGTAGCTGGTATGTAGGTGTGTAGCTGGTATGTAGCTGGTATGTAGGTGTGTAGCTGGTATGTAGGCGTGTAGCTGGTATGTAGGTGTGTAGCTGGTATGTAGGCATGTAGCTGGTATGTAGGTGTGTAGCTGGTATGTAGGCGTGTAGCTGGTATGTAGGCATGTAGCTGGTATGTAGGTGTGTAGCTGGTATGTAGGCATGTAGCTGGTATGTAGGTGTGTAGCTGGTATGTAGGTATGTAGCTGGTATGTAGGTGTGTAGCTGGTATGTAGGCGTGTAGCTGGTATGTAGGTGTGAAAGTAACAAGACTGGTTTGGAAATCAGGGTCAAGTATATAAGTCTTCATGTTGGCACAG
>OOFB01039515.1:0-10000 GCA_900323305.1 Trachyrincus murrayi
AACAGACAGAGATGAGCGAGAGAGAGAGAGAGAAAGCGAGAGAGAGAGAGAGAGAGGGGGGGGGAAAGAAAGAAAAGGAGAGAGAGCAAGAGAGTGATGGGTGGAGAAAGAGAGAGAGAGAGAGAGAGAGAGAGAGAGAGAGAGAGAGAGAGAGAGCGAGAGAAAGAGAGAAGGTACGATGGTGGATATAATTTGCAACACACTTGCGGTGAGAGACTGCCTGCTGGCTCACAAGCTGCTCTGCTTGTCTCCTCGCCTCTCCTTACTCACTCCTCACCTACCCCTCACCCACCCACTTACCCACTCACTCACTCATCCATCCACTCACCCAGCCAGCCAGCTAGCCAGCCAGCCAGCCAGCCAGCCAGCCAGCTTGTTGCCAGCCTGCCAGGCGGAGGCACTGGGAGCTGGTAAGGGCTGGATGCCGTGACACATGAGCCATTAAATATCCCTACTGTGGACAGGGGAGGGCTCCTGCAGTGCCAGGCCCCATGCCCAGAGCTCCGGGGCCCTGCCAGCCTAGACACACTATGGGGGCTGGACGGGAAACAAGAGGCACAACATAAACAAGGGATATTTCTGTTGAAAATAAATAATTTGTCTTCCATACTACGGAATCATTCAGATTGTCCCAATTGAATCTGTTTTTGTGTGATATGGTTTTGGATTTGCTATGAAGTTTATTTGTAACCAGACTTAACGATAAGGATGGAGTTGCAGTCATATTCTATAGTAGTATGTCTATGTACATATTCTCTCTCTCTCTCTCTCTCTGTCTCTCTGTCTCTCTCTCTCTCTCTCTCTCTCTCTCTCTCTGTCTTTCTGCAATCATTCTCATGTTCTTCCTTGCTCATTGGTGGTCTAGGGTTAGGGGGGGTGTCATAAAATATGGCCTGTGGAGCCCTTTGAGACTGTAACTGTGATTCAGGGCTATACAAATAACATTGACTTGACTTGACTCTATCTCTAAGAAACAGTAAGTGTAGCAAAACAGGCAGAGGAGAGTTTGGACTGCGTTCAACTTGTGAACATCAAACAACCAGATGCGATTGTGTGGGATGCTAATTGGCTGCCACACTCAATTAACTCCCAGGCAGGGGGGCTGTTGTGATTGGCCGCTTGTTGATTGTCTCATTAGAACAGCTGGGACTAAACTCTTCTCTTTTCATCTTCTCACCTTTCTTTTCACAATATAAGATCACAGTTATACTGAGAATATCTCTAGCACGTGTAGCATTCGCATCCGATCTGTCAGCATAACAGCAAGAGAAATACGAGTAGCCAGTTGTTGCCTTCACATGTAATGACCAATACAGAGTAGCCTAAGTATGACCCACTTCGGCAGGACGCCCAATGTACATAAAGTCATACATTGAAACAATTCGGAGCGCTGGTCTTACTGTGGAGGTGATGGAAGTTTGACATTTGGCAGCGAGAGGGCATCCGCTCAAGCAACCCATGCCCAGAATAACCTGCACTCTCCGGCCGACACACGTAGTGCACACAAGTATACCAACTGCTCAGCATCAAGAGCCAACTTAAAACAAACCATCAGGGGGGCCCGTCACATCCACTCAGCGCTGGGCCACGGACAGACAGCCCTGTTTATAAACACACACACACACACACACACACACACACACACACACACACACACACACACACACACACACACACACACACACACACACACACACACACATCATACACACAGCGAGGGGAACACATATGCACCCACAAGCACGTGCATGCACTCACAAGCACGCGTTTTTGCACGCACAGACACACACACACACACACACACACACACACACACACGCACGCGCGCGCGCCCGCGTGGTGGTAAATACGCGCGGTAATTGGAGTGTGCCGCATATACAGAAGTACAGAACAGAAGTACAGAGACAGCGAGAGAGAGAGAGAGAGAGAGAGAGAGAGAGAGAGAGAGCGAGCCCTGAAGCGGGGCTGGACATGATTACTCTCCGGGCGTCCGCCTAGCTACAAAACACTGTGTGCGCGCACATACGCACAACATATGTGTGATTCTGTAGACAATCATTAAGTTGTGGGGTAAAATAAATAAGAAAATTGTGAGAGAAATAAAAGTGCGCAAAAGCCGAACCGTAACAAGGCCTAATAAAACCTGATTTGACGTAAAAATAAAAAAGGCGACAGGCTGCCTACAGGCATTCTGTTTTCCACCGCACGAATAATCTACGCATAATAACGGTTTATTACTTAATACTATAGCTTGATTTGAGGTGTTTGATCTTCAGTTCTGACGGCGTAAAGTTTCAATTGCGCAAATCTCCAACCAACTTCCGAGTTGACGGAAACCCGAAGCAGACTTCAAATTGGATTTGAGCTTCTTATTTCCGCTAACCGCGCGCGTTGCACTTAATAAGAGGAAACACATGTGCCAAACATCCCGGAATCAGAAAAATCCAGAGTTTCACTACAGTAACAATAATACAACAACGAATGCATTTTACTGGAGCAGGTTTGTACGAGGTATCACTTGCCGTCACGGTTGTCACTCGGTGACAGCCACATAATGCAGTGGAATACATATGGCCACATGGGCCCACAGGCACGAAATGACAACAGTGGTTAGTACAATGTTGTGCATTATTATTATTATTATTTTAAGTGCCAAATCATCGAGATTATTCCTTAATGTATTGTATTATACTCGAACCGAAACAGGTTTAACAACAGCACCACTGTTGTCTACGTTGCTGTGCGTATTTGCGCGCATGGCGCGCTAAATAGACACGGGTATTTATTTAGCTGCACGTATTCCACAAGGAGCCTCGTGTTTTTGTGATGCGCGTTGTCACAGTGGGCTATTGAAAGAAAACAACAATTTGGAAACGAATAAACATCCACCCGAGGTCCTAAACAGATTCCGACGACAGAGAACATATGAGTTCAGTTCGTCATAGGTCTCCAGTTCCCCGGCTGTTGTCAGTCTCCAGCCCGGAGATTTCCATCACGGAGCAAACCAACCGTGCCATAAACACTGCTCTCATTTGTTTTCTCTTCAGAGCAATTATATCATGTGATTAAAAAACATTTTTAATAAGCCCGTGCTGAACTTTATTTGTGTAAAGCGGATCTATTTCATGTCGAGCAGTAATGTAATAATCCCGAGCTGTCATTACGGCCCTTCTCTTTGCGCGCCCAACTACATCTGATCTCTCTGCAGTTATGAAAACCAGACAGCTCTCATCGGACACCACAAACCCCCTTCCATGCCGGGGAAACGGGAGACAAGAGACCGTTTTTACGGAAAGCCTTCAAATTAATATAGGAAATGTTAGCTTCGACCGAAAAAAGAGTGCGTTTCATGGAGATATTCCACGTTCCAGGTGGCCCGAATTAACCAGAGAGTTAAATATTTGTGTCGAGTCTCTTCTGCGCACTCCACTAAACGTTGCTTCTATTTGCCTATTACCCAGTCAGTCTAAACGAATAAAAGAGCCATATAAATATTAAAGTGTGTCTGACAAGTATAGCCTACTTCTTTAGGTCAACACATACGGATCAACTGATCAAAATAGAGCCATAAAATCTTAAATCTGATTGTCATCAAACAGCAAAAAATAATATTATTATGTTATGTTATAATGTATTATTATTATTATTATTATTATTATTATTATTATTGTTTATTACTTATCTAACTACGGGCACCACAATTCAATTATCTGTAAGGAGCAGAACACAGCTGCCGTCTGAACGTGCTGAACGCTATCAAAGACCACTGGGATGGAGAACAGGCCCACGTGTAGGAATTTATGTTCCTCTCTGTCCTCCCTCCCTCCCTCCCTCCTCCTCGTGACGTGAAGCAATGGGGGAGCGAGTACTAATCAAGAAACTGAAAAAGAAGAAGAAGGAGGAGGAGAAGAAGAAGAAGAAGAAGAAGAAGAGGGGTGAGATGTTTTTGCAGGGGGATAAGGACGAAGCGGAAGTAGCCGACGGAACCCGTCGATAATCAGCGATTCGGATGAAACGCGCACGGCAGACATGGGAACACGTCGGGTCAATTAGCTGCGTCACGGAGCCACTGCGGGAGTGGATGGACCGGCGGAGGTGCTGACGCGCCCGGTGCTCGTCCAGAGGGTGTGTGGGTGTGGGTGTGTGTGTGTGTGTGTGTGTGTGTGTGAGGTGGCACACTGAAGTGAACTTGTGGTGACAAAAGTTCAACGGGATACTGAGAGAGAGAAGACTTGGTGGACCGGCGGCAACATGCAGGGTCTGAGCTCCCGCGCTCACGCGTTCTCGGTGGAAGCGCTGGTCGGCAAGCCGTGTAAACGGAGGAAGACCTCGGGAGGACCGGACGCTGCGGGGTTGACTGCAGACGTCAGCGACGACGCCGACACTTTTACTAGGGAGACCGATTCAAACGGTTAGTCTGATGGTGCTTCTAACGCACAGTTTGAAACAAAAAATATATTGCATACACGTGTAGGCCTATGCATGTGTGCGGGATTTACGCGCGTTATATATGCATGTTTAAAGTAGCCTAATTGTATCCACATTACATCGGCTCCAATATGGGGTTAGGTAGCCCTGTTTGTGTGAATACATATTTGTGAATAATATTCACACTACGCCTATACATTCTGAAAATGAAGTGATAAGTACATAGAATATGTACATAGGCTGTTCAAAAATGAAAAACAAAAGCATATAGGCTACACTTCAAATCCGTTGGACTCTCCCAAAACTGGACTTAGACGTAAAACATTAAAAAAAACATAATATATGTACCACCGCACTGTATTGTATGCATTTATCTTGAGATTCTAATCAAAAGTAATATTCTTTCACGTGTACCCGCTTAGGTCCGCTGGAATGTACTTTGGACCAAAGGAAAAGTGCTGTTGGAACACCGAAAGGACCGGAGGACTCGGACACCGCGAGAGACATCCGTAAAGCGGGAGTTGGGGATGACAGTCCGGGGAGGAGCGAGGAGGTGCGTGTCGACCTGCAGGGCTCGGAGCTATGGAACAGATTCTATGAGATTGGCACCGAGATGATAATCACCAAAGCTGGCAGGTAAACACAATAAAAACAACCACATAACGAAAAGAAATAATCGTTAAAATGATCATCAAGTAGGCCTATGTGCTTGGCGACCAATTCACCTGCGTTATAGACACAATGCTAAACCATATAGACTTAGTTATTATATTCAGAGCTTTTTAATAGCAAATATATTATTTATTTGAGTGCTCATGGGTATTGAGTGTGCATGGAAATATAGGTTATGCCTATATTCGGCTTTAACCAAAAATCGACAAAAATGATTCGCAGCACATTGATTCGTTGTGTAGCCTATACCAATGCCGTTTTTATAAAGCCTTAGGCTACATGAATAGTTGTGATTTATATAATTCGGGTATTGCAGTTGTATTTTATTAGTCCAAATTAGGTCCAATATTACTTTAGGAATTGGTAACATAACGTATTTCCTAAGCCTACGAAGCCTATGCGTTTTAATTTAAGTCTACCTTAATTAATTTAACCCCTTTCTGCTTTTCAAAAATAAATAAGTAGTTCTGGTGCTATACCCCGGCCATTATGCAGGGTCCATCTGAACACTTCTCTGAACTCTCTCACATTCCGACACAGGTCTATGTAGCCTATATTTACTATTCGTATTTGCAAGAAGTGGACATTAAAAAATATATAGGCCTAATCGTTCTTTCATCTAAAATAAAAACACGTATTAAAACCAAAATAAATGAATACATGACGTACGTATTTGATCCTATAGGAGAATGTTTCCATCGGTACGAGTCAAGGTGCGCAACCTCGACCCCTGCCAGCAATACTACATCGCGATGGACGTAAGGCCCGTGGACTCCAAACGATACAGGTGTGTGTGTGTGTGTGTGTGTGTGTGTGTGTGTGTGTGTGTGTGTGTGTGTGTGTGTGAGTGAGAGAGAGAGAGAGAGAGAGAGAGAGAGAGAGAGAGAGAGAGAGAGAGAGAGAGAGAGAGATTCATTTCAGATGTTTTATTATTATCAATTTTATTAAAAGTGCTTGCCCTTAATTGAGGCCAGTCCAATTGACCAGTCCAGTTTGGACTGTGGCTATTTTCCGCCACTTCCATGCTGCAATATAAATCAGGGTTTTTAACTTTTTTTATGTGGTGGGATATTTCACGCGTAATGCAATACCTCATAAACCCTGGAGCGGCAGTTTGACCCTTGTGTGTGTGTGTGTGTGTGTGTGTGTGTGTGTGTGTGTGCGCGCGTGTCATATTTTTCCACAGGTACGTCTATCACAGCTCGCAGTGGATGGTGGCGGGAAACACGGACCACTCCTGCATCTCTCCACGGCTGTACGTGCACCCGGACTCGCCGTGCGCGGGGGAGACGTGGATGCGTCAGGTGATCAGCTTCGACCGCGTGAAGCTGACGAACAATGAGATGGACGACAAGGGACACGTGAGTTGTCTTGTTTTCTCTCTGAATACGTAGGCCTGTTATACACTCATAAGAGGTTGATACATGTGATACTTTAGGTTTGTTTAATATTTAGCATTGTACATACCTATATAATCCCGTGTTCATGAATATTAGGATTATCATTTCGTTATAAAAAATTTATATATATAATATATATAATATATATATAATTTCAACGATTTGAGCTAATGCTAATGATTTTCCACAGATTAGCCTATTTTTAAAAGATACATTTATCTGTCTATTATGGAGGGGCCTCTGATAAAAAAATGACATTTATTTAGCCTAGTAAATATCTTACAAAATAGCTTAAATAGCAAAAACTTAAATAGCAAATGATAAAAAGCATAAAAAGCAATACATACAAATAGCCTACATTGTAGATATATTTTAGGCCGATTTTTTTACATTATATTATACATTATAACTATTTGATCATTTTAGGTAATTTATGTTAATGTTGTTATTTTGATGTGTGAATTTATTTTCCATCGAAACTGGTTTAAAGTGCAATTAGCTACCATGGCTACTATTATTATTATTATTGACATGATTAATCAGAAAAAAGATAACATTTCCCCATTATATATTCTTGTTTGTAAAAAAAAAAACATTTTCGAGGACTATTACACCTTGACAACATGGCAGAGACTCCACCTGTGTGTTCATGTTCAGGTCATTCTTCAGTCCATGCACAAATACAAGCCCCGCGTGCACGTGATACGACACGACCCGCGAGAGGACCTGTCCCAGATGCAGTCGCTTCCTGCAGAGGGGGTGCACAGTTTCTCCTTCCCCGAGACCGAGTTCACCACGGTCACGGCCTACCAGAACCAACAGGTAGGCCTACCAACCCGTTAAAACCGTCGATTACTTTTTTTTTTTTTATGAGCGAATCAAAAATCAATAGTTGTGGTCCGCAACATGTTGGAGCAATGACTTGAGTGCTGGAATGTTTCTATTCATATTTTGACTCCGCAATGGTTAAGCCAGTATGGCGTTTTTTCCTTTCCTCAAATAAAATTAATAACAGTTATGATAAAACCCGCCAAAAATATGTTATGTTTCCAATTTACATCTTGTCCATGTGTGCACTGAAAACATAGACAATCAAATAACAAATAAAATATGGGGTTAGAAACTGCCAGTCTGAAGTGTTCTCATGTTTTTGATAATTGAGAACCAGCATAGGGCTGATTGTACACTTTAAAATGTTTTCATTACAAGCCCTCCAAAAATGTTTGGGCTGACTTCTCAAATAAACAATAAATAGTATTGACCCGACCCACAAATAGAGCGTGTGTGTGAGAGAGAAAGAGAGTGACTGATATAGGGAGGGAGAGCAAAATAACGATGGGGACGAGAGGAAGAGAGCGTGTGAGAGAGATATAACATAATGATATATAACATCATTTTCTCCAGGGACTCACTGTACTTCAGAATCTGTTTTACAACCAGACAAACAATATTAGTGAATATTGTTTGAGTGTTACTGACAGAGAGACTGTACTGACTGCACGTACAAGTTTAAGATATGAGCTCTGGCTGCCCGCTCTGGGGGCTGCTGGGAGATGTAGTCCCTGAGGGATAATCCCACTGTTAGACTAACAGGTCAGTGGTTGTTGGTTTCGTTCTCCTCCTGCTGTAGATCACTAAGCTGAAGATTGACAGGAACCCGTTTGCCAAGGGCTTCAGAGACCCGGGGAGAAACAGGTACAGAAACTACTCTCACACTACAGCAACACAACAAATAGTTACTATGCAGTTAAAACAATATCATAAAACTATAATACTATCGCTTTTCAGTAATATATTTGGAACTATACCCCTGTGTGTGTGTATCCCTTTGTGTGTATGTGTGTGTGTGTGTGTGTGTGTGCGCGCATGTGCCTGTGTGTGTGTGTGTGTGTGTGTGTAGGGGGGTGTTAGACGGACTGTTGGAGTCCTATCCTTGGAGAGGTCCTCTGAATTTGGACTTCAAACCTTTTACGCTTCAGCTCCAAGGTACGGTGAACGATGATTCGTCTTCTTATTATTATTAGTCATACTATATGTGTTATTAATGAATATGTTATTATTATACACACTTGTATTACTATGATTATTATTATTCTGATTATTAATAGTGTAATTATTATGACTTGTGTCATGTGTGGATCTCTCTCAACAGGAAGTCCACAGTCCCCGACCAGCAGCACTTCCTGTCTGAAGTCCCTCCTCCCTCTGTCCGCTCCTCCATCTGTGCACCCCTTCTGTCTCTCCTCACTGGGCCGCCAGGACGCCGGTCTGCACGCGCTCAGTCTGCCCCTCTACGGGAAGAGCTCCGGCGCCTCCTTCCTCCCCCCGCTGGCCAGCCGAGGCTACTCCTCCCTGGGGCCCGACAGACTGAGGGGCCTCCCCTACTTCTCCCCACTGACGGACCTCTCGTTCCTCTCGGCCCTGCAGGCCAAGAAGGCAGCCCACTGTAAAGACTCTTATCTCCAGGGGCCCCCCGGGACCACTCCCTGTCTCATTCCTCTGCAGGGCCCCTTCTGCCCCCGGGGGCCCGGGTCTTCCTCTGTTGTCCCCCATCTCGGGGACACCTCTGGCCCCTACTGTCTGTACCGCTACAGCCTCCCCCTCAGCCCCCACCTCGCCGCTCTGTCCTGCCACGGCAAGCTGGCCGAGGACGCCGCCGACTGTCTGCTGCGCCAGTCGCCATGGCTACCGGCAACCAATCAGTGCCTCTGACAGTCGAAACCACACTTGTGACCCAACAGCGGCCCGCAGCACCGAGATTATTGCCAAAGGGGAAAAAAAGAAAGACTAAAAGACTTCAAAAAGCTGGATTATCCAACTCTAAGAAATAAAGAAGAACTGTGGTGGAGGATGAAGGTAAATGCATTCAATAAAACACTTGATGGATGATGTTTTGTTCGCAGGATTCCTAAACACTCAAGCAGAGCAAACACACTTCATAATAAAACACACCTGGGATCAAGAGGACAGAGAGGTTATACAGTGATACAGTAGACTGAGGGTCATTACCAGAAGCTGTAAAAGTGACCAAAAAGGCCATCCACGTGAGACGTGATATAGACGGTGACGTGAATATTGATGAGCTACTTTCCAACTGTGCCTATGTTTGTTACATTTTGTAATTCTTTGGTTATCTGATGCCATGGTCAAATGTTTTTTTGACCAGATATTCGCAGACCTGCTCTACCTAATTGCCGCTATGCGTACGTGATCAATATGAGTTGCATAAATAGTGTTTTTTTATGTAATTAATTCATACACATTTCTTAAAGAAAAATAAAGCCATCTTTATATGCCAGTGTAATGCATTTGAATGACCTTACATGTCGCAATATAAAATACTTTGTGCGATAAATCAGATCACCAAATCTAGCCAGCTAGTTTACGATGTCTTAAAACCGAAAAACACCCAATGGCCACAAGGATCTGAAAGGTTTACACCATGTCTGCTTTTAAAAGCAACAAGCCAAGCAAGGAAGGACACTGGTGTGTGTGAGTCT
>OOFB01039542.1:37628-54219 GCA_900323305.1 Trachyrincus murrayi
ACACACACACACACACACACACACTTTATATAGACAAGCCCTTAGGCCCAAAAAAACACTGATGAACACACACAACTAACCATCACAAGTCAGCACATACAGTAGTGTAAACACACGCACACACACACACACACACACACACACACACACACCCAGACACACACACACACACACACGTATTACCAATGATGTCCAGTGAATCAAATGATGGAATATTGTAACCAATCAAGTGAAGGAATAAGTGAAAAAGAAAGTGGGACTCATACTCTGCTGTCATTGGTCCACCTGCAGGTACTGCACATGGGAACCAGAGGAGCACATTTTGGACCAACGACTACTGCAGGCGTTCCAAGAGAAGTAAGCAGAAACATGTGCTGTTTGATTGATGGAAGCAAACTGTCAAAGAGTTGTCTTTCCTGGGGACAGCCCACATCTGTATTTCCACATACATCTGTATTTCAAACAAAAGTTCATCAGTTGTTGAAAAAAACAACATTTCAGGGGTTTTTAGCCCTATTAAAAACACAACAGTGACAACCTTCCTCATGGCCGCCGTTGAGCAACACTAAGCAACATGATTAAGGATGTTAGGTTAGGTTAACAATACATTATGCTGTGGTCTTCAGTAGTTTCTTATTGCTTTTTTGTTAGAGAGCAGAGGGATCGAGTTGTGGGTCACAAGAGGAAAGGGTCAAGGGTCAAGCGATTGCTACTCGAGGTAAAGAGTCCCATCACTGATTAAATAACACGCATGTTGAATGTCCATGAGTGTATATTCATGCATCATCAATCAACTTTGGATATATTTAATAATGCATATATCCTTACATTGTAATGTAGCCTACAGACTTCTTTTACCGACCAGTTGAGATATTTGCACTTAAACAAGATTTCCCCAGTCAAAACTGAGCTACGACAAGTCTCTCTCTTACATTTAGGAGACCAACACTCAACCAGATTCATGGTTATTACTCATAGGACTTTCTGTCATGCCTAGTGTTCCTCTCTCTGTCTCCTCGCCACTGCGTTCTCCGCTAGAACACCATCTACACTATGGACCTCCGGAGCGCCCACAAGGCCCCAGAGAAGCCTCAGCCTCGCCTGGGTCTCTCCCTGACCGGCTCACCGGATCCCGGGGCGGAGGACCAGGATTACGACACCTGCAGACGGATGCTTCGCCCGCGGCTGGCCCATCAGACAAGCGATCCGCATAGGTCACAGATCAGGTGCCTGAGGTCAAACCCCCCGACCCCCAGCAGCGAGGACTGGGGGGAAGGAGATGACGATGATGATGATGAGGAGGAGGAGGAGGAGGAGGAAGCGGAGGAAGAGGAGGAAGAGGAGGAAGATGAAAGGCAAGTAGACGAAGACATTGAGTTAGAGGAGGAGAAAAATAAGATGCACAGAAAGGCCGCGGCAGAGAAGAACGGAGACATTTTGAATGGTAAGTATGCTCAGATGCACTCAGATCCACTCTAGCCAGTTCTACTTCCTGCTTTGCATTCTTCTTCAAGCAGATATCAGAGCAGTTTGGCTCATTGAGAGATCGACAGTTAGCGGATTACCATTAATAGATGGATAAAGATAGCTCACTTTGTTGATCAGGGCTTGAGTAGTCTAACGTGTTGTCGTGATAGATGTATGTACAATGATGATTATGTGCTTTTCTCACTCTTTAGCGCTTGACATTTAGAAATATGTTTAAGAAATGTGTATAGCGATGTTTTACAAAGCAAAATTATCACATAAGGTTTTGGCATACATATGTACTTCATAAATATGAAGTACATAGCTAAATACATTTACAATGTATTCACCTTTTATTTTTAATTGTCAAATTGTCATCAAATTTATATTTTTATATATATATATATATATATATAGAGAGAGAGAGCTAGTTATCCCTTTGTTCCAAAGCTGTACCATTTTATGCAAAATAAGGACTCATATACTGGCAGAATCCTGCAGACACCGCCGGCATCCTATTTGTCCATTAGTGAGCATTTCAAAGACAGATAAGATATCCAGGTCAGTCGAAAGTAACTCAATCACAGCCAACACATGGAAGGCTTGATGCAATCACTGGCTCACTGCAAACCCTTTGTCTCTCTGCTTTTCTCTGTCGGCCCTCTGATGGCACATCTTGTTTCCTCTCTCTCTCTCTCTCTATCTCTCTCTCTCTCCTTTTCCCTTCTCTCCCTCTATCTTCTCTCTCTGCCCTCTCTCTCCGTATTCCTCTCCAAATAGGACAAGACAGAGCCATAGAGTGGAGCTCTGCCATTGGACCAGAGGAGAAGGAGGACAACACCGGGTCCAAAAAGTCGGGTGATTGGATGCCGGGTCGCCTCTCGTGCAGCCCGGGGGAGGTGACCGTCACCGACGTCACCATCAACTCCCTCACGGTGACGTTCCGAGAGGCGCTGGTGGCCAAGGGCTTCTTCAGAGCCTGGGGCCTGGAGTTCTGAACCACTAAACGGAAGGAGTTGCTGGGATGAGTGGGGGTGGGCGGGGCGGGGGGGGGGGGCGTTGGGGCGTTGGTTGGCAGAGGCAAACAGCTTGAATCCGTTCATTCCGGCTCTCAGATTTCTCTCTCTCTCTCCTCACCCCCCTGTAGGATGCCTGGGCAGTGGCTCCACCTGTCTCTTTCACTCTGGCCGTTTTTTCATCCAATACCGTATTGTAGGTTGTGTAGAAGCTAACTAGTAATCTGGGAGTAGCATCCGTCTGTGTACTTAACGTGTACTTACAGGCGAGTTATACTAATATCCATAACTGGCTAACACGTATCACCTGTGATCGTATCGTATGAGTTTTCCGAATCCTCTGGAAGATGGTGCCACCGTCGCATGCATGCCTCCCTCCTAGTCAGCTGTATCGATGTATTAATATACGATATTCCGTGTTTACCTTGTATGCCTAGGCCTCCTTTAAAAAACCCTACGCTGGTGGTGTTTGGTGTCTCGTGTAACGAATATAATCCAGAACACTGCAACGAAAAATTCTAATACAAAACAAGCAAAACTATACATTGAGAGACTTGGGAACCTGCACTGAATTCATATACTCACTCGCCGAGCCCCTTCACAGAGATACTTAGTATTTTCTTTGTTGTTCAGTGTTTTCCAATACAATCCCGTGCTTCGAAATGACTTTGACCGAGTTTCACACAAACCTCAGCCATCGGCGCTGCCCCGAGAGCCTCCCTTCTGTGTTCATCTGGCCCAAGATGGGAGGACTTGCAGTGGCGGTGATGCTGAGAGCCGATTCCGTGATGGGTCACCGTGGTGGCATGCGATCGGCTCGGTGGCTTGTATCTGACTCCAAGGGCCTTGGCTCAGAAGGTGGAGAGCCAAACCCTAGATGACTAGGAAGCCGCAAGAAATGTCGTCAGGACGCTTCGCCATTGCCTTTGTTTGTCTGTGGAGCAGATATAGGGCTACACCCCCGCAAAACATTCTTAATATACATTAACACGTATACACAAATAAGGTGGGTAAGGTGTTTGATTCCCGGGCCTAAAGGTTCTGGGTTCAAACCCCAACACCCACCGTGGTAAGTGTCAAGGAGCAAGATGGCCCAAATAAACTGTACAAATTAACCGTAAGTCGCATTGGATAAAAGCATCTGCTGAATAGTAAATACACACGGATGCATACTTCACACATCAACGGGATCCCCAGGACTGAGCACATGACCCTGTGCTGATTGTTAAGAGAAGTATTTTTTTGTGATTATTTTTCTACATTGACCTGAATGTAATCCGTTCATTCTGAAGAGAGACACGTGTTGGTCACGCGCACGAGAACCAAGAGAGAAATAGTTTTTATAGTTTTAATAACCGCCAGGCTACCTTTAGAGTACCGAAGGAAAAACAAAAAGCACTTGATTTGATATCGTCGTCGCTTGTGCTGCTTTCACCCAATGCTAGCGGGAATTGTTGCACTTCTGTGATGTAGTCAACCTGCTCTTGACTATGACGTGAATAGTGAGTATGCTATTTTTATTGTAATACTAAAAGAAAAATAAATGTCACATGTTTAATAACACTTTAGTACTGTGCTCTATGATGCATCCTAAACATCTCAGGGTTTCAGTTCCAGTAGATGTGATTGGGGGGGGGGGGGTAAAGTATCACACAATTAACATTAACATTCACAATAGACCACAGAAGTCAGGTGAAGTCTTGATGTTCAATGGGTTTATCCAGATGGGGCTGGTGGGAATCCTATCATGGGCACAATATGAGGACTAAATGACATGGCAATGTGGGTGTGTGTTCTTTCCAAAGGTGACGGGCCGGTGGTTATTAAAGGGCCCCTATTCTACCATGAGGCGTGATGTTGATGAGCCATTACAAACTCTACCCTAGAGTCACATCACACATAGGAGTGTCCACGATTGACAGATAAGCCTTGGAAGGGCTAACCAATATCGCACCTGGTGGTAAAATAGGGGTCATTTAAAGATAACGTGGAATTGCTTTTAAGAGCGCATCTTACTTCCGCGATATGACTTATTGTCCTGTCGGTCCAAATCAAACAGGTCACTGGCCCGGAATAAACCACAGGAGGAATGTGATTTCATTGGATCGTGCCAAATTCAAAACATGCTTGCTGTTGTTCCCGTTTTAGGCTATGATTATGGAGGCGAAAAACGTGATCTTATTATTGGTTGAACGTTAAGCCCGCCCCTTTCCGCACGTTGTCATCACAAACAAAATAATGTAGTACATTGATAAATGTACCCGATGTAAAAAGGTAATAAATATTAAGGACAGCACCACAATGAGGTATTTTTCCCCAATGGTACAAACATACTTTATTGTACAATTAATTTATTGGCAAAAAAATTCTGACCACCAGGATAACTTAAAAAAAAGAAACTTGAAAAATGGAGCAACAGTTATTTCATTTTGCTTTTTTCTCAGCAAGCACCATTTTTTTTTCTTCGAAAAACAAGAAAAACAAAAGAGTGGTCAAAAAGGTTCCATTTAAATACACAACAAATATTTAAATAGTTACTTCCAGTCTCTTTTCAAAGAAGAAATGATAAAAACAATATTTTGTTCAGTTGCCATCAGTTTGTACAGTGATTCAGTATGTTTACATCTATAGGTCATGTACATTAAACATTTCTTCAGAGAAAATAACCAAAAAGCGTGGCATGATAATTCTCCACAGCCCCACCCCTCCCCCCCCAGAGCAAACAGCTCGCAGTGTCATTTTGCATCACTTTAGAACGTCTTCAATACAAAACAAAACCACGGCGTTATCTAATAATTCCTGTAGATTCAAGTTTTATTTCCAAAAAAATAAAATTAAATAATATATCTATATATAAAAGACAAAGAGTACTTTTTTTTCCTTGTGTTTTATAAAATAAGTCTCATGATATATTGCCACCTGTTAGCAAGCTAAGCCTCAGAAAAATAGTGAGGGTGTATATATTGTCTTCACTTGTCTCCATAAAAAGCTAAACGACCAAATTTAAATTATGTCCCATTCGCCTCCGATCCATCCCTCCCCTTACCCCGGGTTTTGGATATTTTTTTGTGCATGTTGTGTTTTCATGTCTGGTCAGTCTTCTCTTGAAAGATACTTTAAACTTGTTACAAGGAACCCCACCCACTTCCCTTCCCCAAAAGGTTTGTCAAAAATACACGTTAAAAAGGCGCGTTGGTGCTCATTGACTGACTACACCCTATACTGTACCTCTATCTAATCGCAATACTGTACAGTGGCTCAGGAGTACTTCAAGTTATTATACAGAGAATGAAAAAAAACCACGAAAACAAGCAGAGAACAATTCCCCCGCTCGCTCGATCTAAAAGTCTGTACAGCTCGGCATTTTTTATGATTTTCATTTTTAATACAAAAAGAAAAAACAGTATTTAAGTCCATCCATTTTCTTTGTACAGTAATAACATTAAATAGAACCTTATTTTTCGAGAGGCGGTTGAGAGGAGGAGAAACGCGGGGAGTGGAGAACACTACTTGAACGAATATGAAAGACTCGGGAGAAGCCGCCATCGAAAGACGAAGGATTCTCGTGGCCAAAATTGACCTTCTCCGAAGCCCACCTCCCCCCCCCTTTTTCCCCTCTTCATCTGTTCATTAAAGTATATATATATACACACTTATATATAAAGTATATGTATATACATACACACATACATAAAACCGTTCCATAATCCTCCAACTTGGAAGAAAAAAAAACGGGGTATGGGTACCACCAATTCCGCTGGCCATCATTTTGGGGCGGGGCATGGGGGGGGTGGGGGTGGCGCAGCAATGCATCATGGGGGAAGCCGTGGGCGGGGCATGGGGTGTGTAATTAAGAGGCAGTGCACATTCAAAAAGGAGAAAGAGAAGAGAGGAAGGGGCAGTCGGGGTGGGGACATGGCTACCAAGGACTACCTCCACCATTGCTTTCCGTCCCTGGGACAAGCTGATAGCTTGGGGGGGGGGGGGGGGGGGGGGGGGGTTGTTAACCAACCCACCACACCTCCACAACACTGTTTCCATTAGCGCTCTAATCCCCTTACAACTGCCACCATGAAAAACAGTCGAAAGAAAAAGAAATCTAATAAAAAAAATACCCAACCTGACTCAAACCGGTTTGTACACGCTCGGCCGTTAATGGAAACTGATTGTAATAATAATCGTAATAATAATAATAATAATAACAACAAGAGAACGTGAGGATTGTTGAAGCAGTCGCTGCAAAAAATACCGTCTGAATCCTGGAACGGAAGATATGTTTACAAACCAAAACCACAACAAACAAAAACCAGAGTGCGGAGAAAAAGAAAAAAAAAAGGATACGAAAAAGTCTTGAAATTAAAAAATACAATTCTCTGCAAAACAGATACAATCATGACTGAGTTACTGGAGGAGAAACAAAACCAAAAGGAGAAGCCAAAAACAATAAAAAGGTACATTGTATCAACTCGCTTTTAGGTTGTTTTTTTTGCCACATTTAAAATCTTAAAAATATCCATAAAAAAATTCTCAGTCCCCAAAAATATTGTGTGTCTTAGACTAAGGAAGAAATAGCTCCAACCCAAAATACCACACCTTCCACCATTTTTTTGTACACAATTGGCAAAAATATAGATATATATATTAACAACTATAACTTACCATCGCTTCTTAATTTAATCATTTATTGACTTCTAAAGATTTATGTTGCATCTCCCATAGGAAGGAAGTTTTCAGTTTCTTTTTATTTATACATCAGAAAAATATTTAAATAAAAAATAAAAAGCTTAAAACCCCAAAGAGACATCATCCCAACTTTACACGCAGTTCATCTTCGCCGTTACGGGAGAGAGAGCGGGGGGGGGAGGAGGTGGGAGAGGGGTCATCAGAGCATCAGAGCAGAGGGAAGAGGGGGTCTTACTGGAGTCTTGGCTAAATCATGTCTAAGCTATTGTGGTTAATGTTCGATCCCAGCTCCTGGTTGCTGTTGTTGCTATTGTTATTATTATTATTGTTGTTGTTATTGTTACTGCCGGCCAACATGTCCAACTGCGGTGGCGGTGCGGCATGCATGGCGGCCATCCCGCTGAGCTGGGACAGGATGGCGCTCTGGTCGGCGTTGTACTGCTGCTCTGCCGTGTTCCCCTGCTGCTGCTGGGACTGGGGAGGGGCCATGTGATGCTGGGCCAGGTGGCCGTGGTGCGGGGAGCCTGTCTGGGTCTGTGGGGAGATGCGGTGGGGGGAGGGCTGGGCGCTGGGCTGCATGCGTGGCGAGGGGCTGGAGCGTGGAGGCTGGGATTGGGGCCGTGGCGAGGGCTGCGGCGACCTCACCTGGCTGCCCAGTGACCCCCCCGCCTGGAGGTGGGGGTGGGGGGACTGGGCCATCTGCTGCTGGGGGCTCATGGGGCTGCTGTGTTGGGCCGGAGAGCCCCCGCCCAGGAGCTGCTGCTGCTGCTGCAGCTGTTGCTGCTGCTGCTGCTGCTGCTGGTGCTGGAGCCTCTGCTGTATCGCTGCAGCCACCTGTTGGGACATAGAGGCATGGCCCGCATAGCCCTGCTGGCCGGGCCCGCCCTGCTGGGGGCCTCCTCCACCGCCCTGCCCAGGCTGCATGAAGCCTTTCTGGCCTTGTTGCTGGAGCCCCTGAGGCTGCTGGAACTGCCCGTGGTTGGCCATCTGTTGTTGCTGCTGCTGCTGCTGCTGCTGCTGCTGCTGCTGCTGCTGCTGCAAGTGTCTCCTCAACATCTCTCTATACTGGGGATTCATGTTAGACATGTTGCCTTGTTGTCCTGGTTGAATGGCACCCTGCTGCTGCTGCTGTTGCTGTTGCTGCTGCTGTTGCTGCTGTAACGCAGCCATTTGCTGTTGCTGCCGCTGTTGTTGTTGTTGTTGCTGCTGTTGTTGCTGCTGTAGTTGCTGGAGCTGAGCCATGGTGGGCATGTTTCCTCCAGCTCCAGCCTGGGTCATGGTCATCCCCGGCTGGCCACCTTGGTTCACGTTAACCTGCTGCATAGGGGCCATCTGGTTGGCCCCAGGGCCCCCCACGCCACCGGCCCCAGGGGGAAGGCCTCCCGACGGCCCGGCAAACCTCACTCCTCCGGGGACTCCCTGTGGAGGAGGGGGACCCCCTCTCCCGGCACCCCCTTGGTAGCGGGCGGCCCTCTGTTTGATGAAGGCGGCCATGAGCACGGGGTTGGCCCTCAGGATGTTGAGGACCTGCTGCTGCTGCAGGGGGGAGCTGGGGGAGCGCAGGGTCCGCAGCAAGTCCTGCAGCGCCGCCTGGGGGAGGTTCCCCGCCCCCGCCGCGCCCGCCATGGCCGCAGCCGCTCCCGCCGCCCCACCCGGACCCCCCATCAGCTGCATCAAGCCCCGGTTCCCGGTTTGCTGCTGGGGCAACTGCTGCTGCTGTTGTTGTTGTTGTTGCTGCTGCTGCTGTTGTTGTTGTTGTTGTTGTTGTTGTTGTTGTTGTTGCTGGGCAACCGCTTGCTGCTGCTGTGGCGTCATGTGAGCCATCATGCCGGGCCTCTGCTGGGGGGTCATGCTGGGACCCCCGGTGCCCCACTGCTGGTTGGCAGGGGGCAGCGGACCCCCGGCCGCCTGCTGGGCCTGCTGCAGCTGCTGCTGGACCTGGGGGGGGAGCTGGCTCTGGGGCCCTCCCTGCTGCATGCCCACCATCAGGCCAGGCTGCTGGGGGTCTAACATAGTCCTGCCGGCCACCCCCTGGGCCTGGGGGGGCAAGCCCTGCGGCCCCACCATCCCACCGCCGGGGAGTTGCATGCCCATCTGGGCCTGGGGGTTCTGGTGGTGGGGGGCCATCATGCCCCCCTGGCCCTGCCTCTGGAGGATCTGGGCCTGGGCCATGTGCCTCTGGGTCTCTGCTAGTCTCTGGATCTTCAGGGCAGTCTCCACCGCCGCCAGAGGGGGCCCTTGCTGTGGGCCCTGCCCGGGCATGGAGCCCTGTCCTGTGTTGGCTTGTTGCTGGGGAGGCGTGGCGGGGCCCTTCCCCAGGGACTGGTGGATCGGAGAGGCTCCCGGGGGTCTGGGCGTGTACGGGGGCAAGCTCCCCGGGTGCTGCTGCTGCTGGACGTTGGGGGACTGCTGCTGCTGCATCTGGGGAACCATCTGCTGTTGGGGGGAGCCCATCATCCCCCCTCCACCCCCACCCATCGGGGAGAACTGGTGGTGCATGTGGTGCTGCTGCTGCTGCTGCTGCTGCTGCTGGAGCTGTGGTTGGTGGGGTCCGGGGGTCCCCATGCCCCCCAGCCCCTGCTGCTGGGGCATGGCACCCATATTGCCCTGGGTGGGGGTCTGCGGCGTTGGGGGCTGTGTCCCCACGGATGTTGGGGTACTGGGGCCCGTGGCTCCGTTGTTGTTGTGCCCCGGGGAGGGCAGGCCCCCGGGAGCTGCACCCATGGTGGGTTGGCCCACCCTCTGCATGCTGGCCATCCTGCGGCGCAGCATCTGGGCCTGCTGCAGGCGGTGCTGCAGCTGCTGCTGCCGCAGCTTGTGCTTGATGTTGAGGCAGAAGGGGACGGGACACTTGTTCTCCTGGCAGTGCTTGGCGTGGAAGCAACACAGGGCGATCAGCTGCTTGCAGATGGGGCAGCCGCTGTTGGTCTTCTTCTTGCAGGCCTTGGTGTGCTGCACCACGCGCTTCATCTTCTGGCAGGACGGCAGCGAGCAGTTGGCGTTGCGGCACTGGCAGGCGTGCACCAGCGACTGGATGCAGCGCTGGATGCTCAGACGCCGCGAGTCCCCGGGGCTCTGCGTGGCGGCCGCCGCCTGGTTGCTGCTCTCGTCGTCCAGGCCCAGGCCAAGCTTCTCCATCTTGTGCTTGTGGTTCTTAGTGTTGTAGCAGGTGATGCACAGGTCGTAGTCCTGGGGGGACAAGAGAGAGAGACAAGAGAGCTGTTGGTTAGGGATGTACACAAGCAATCATAAGCCCAGCGGTCTGGACAGCACACTGGATATCCAGCACACTGGATAGTCACATATCTGCTACTATGTTACCATCATTGCCCTTGCGCCGTATTTATGGTTATGGTTAACGGTTGCAATGCCAAATAAAATATCGCAACCAGCCAAGCCCGCGATGGAGGATAAGGTAAGAGGCGATGATGCAGACTCTGCGGTGTCTCACCTCGCAGACGGTGCAGTGGAAGCGCGTCTCCACGTGGTGCTTGCACTCGTTGCAGGTGTACACGAAGCGGTCCTGGCTCTGGTTGTGCAGCTCCACCAGCATGCACGTGGAGCTCCACTTGGACCGCCGCAGCGAGCTGAACTCCAGGTGCTTGTCGCGGGCCAGCGTCAGGAAGGCGTCGCGGCCGTCCATCAGGTCGCACGCCATCAGCGGGTCGGGGTCCGTGATGGGGGGGAGGGCGTTGGCCATGGGCGCCGCGATGAGCCTGATCACAAAGAAGACCTGGGAGGAGGGGACGACGGGTGGAAGGGTTAGATTCTGGTGTAGATCATTCCACCACCAGCCAGAATGTTTGTGAGGGGACTGCGGACGTTGGGGTTCGAACCCAGAACCTCTCGGCCGGGAGTTAGACACTAACTACTCACCTCCTTGTGTTTCTCCATGGTGGCGTAGAGCTTCTGGGACAGGTCGTTGGAGACGTTGGGCATCCCGGGCTTCTTCTTGTTGGCTCGGCTCAGGCTGCTCTTGTTTTTACTTGTCTTCTTGTTGTTCTTCTTCTTAGCGTTTTTACTGTCTCCTTTAGAGGCCTGCAGGGGCGAGGGGAGAGAGTCCAGTTACAACGCAGTGCTCGATATTTCATACATTAAATTGGGTTACAACACAGTACTCAAAATCTCTTTAAGTTGAATCGATGTCCTTGTAGGAATTGAGTATTTCTGATACATGTTAATACACTCCTATGCATTTCAGAATCTGCATGCCACTACTGCCCAGTAGGCTGTAGCACGCAAGGAATTTGACAGTGATTTTCGGACCCCGCCGGGCCTCGCAACGCATTTCGACCTCCTTGTCTAAAAGGGAAGTGAGTCTCATCCTCACATCTATGCTCTCGTTGGAGGTGCTGTTCTCCTCCCTCTTGCGTTCCTCCTCCTCCTGCTCCAGCTCCTTGATGCTTTCCTCCAGCACGTTGGGCCAGAAGTCGCCCTCGAAGTAGGGCAGCTCCTTGGCACTGGTCAGCCGGTCCTCCGTCGCCTGCTTGAAGACGTCCTGGCGGGGAGGAGAAACACGGCGAGGAGAATTAAGGACACGATGTGACATTTGTTCAGCATAATATATCCTCGCCTTTTTCCTCTGCAGACTGGATTCTTGAGTGAGTGAGTGAGTACTGAGCTGGACAGGTTTTGCTCTTTCGACACATGGACATGGAAATAACTTTAGTCTGTTCAATTAGTCTGCATATCTGGCGATGTTTAAGAGACATGACGTTATACTGGACCGGTCATCGCACCGGGGGTTCCCTAGTGTTTTCCCAAGCCACTCGTGTATGCGTTCTCAATACCATGTTGTGCAGTAGTACCTTGTAGTCATGGACGATCCTCTCGGCCACGGCCTTGTCCAGCATCTTCTTGTACCACTCCTGTAGCCGCTTGGGCTTGGGGATCTTCTGGTCCATGGGGTGGCAGTGGAAGATGTAGTCGTCCCCCTCGCTCGGCGGACACGCCCAGATGTGACCCGTCGTGTAGCTGAACAGGAAGCAACAGCGTTGAGTCAGTATAGCAGGGGGGAAACCGGTAGCAAGAATCATGGGACGTAGGAGAGCTGTTGGTGGGAAACGTGACGGACATCCGATGCCAATGCCGGTTTCCGATCCGATTACGTTTGTTCACTGTTTGTTGTGAATTCAGCGAATGAAGGATGCATTCTTACACTTGTGATCGAATCAGAGGCTTGATACCTTGAAACTGATATGTAGTTTTGATACCAATATGAAAAACTACATGGAGGCTAAAAAAGTATCATGCTGAAAAACCCACAACAGTTATTTACTGATGAGAACGTCCTTTCAGCATCCATCAAATTAATCAGTACTGGTTAAAAGTTCAGCTTGTTAAAAGATGATAGAGGTGACTTAAAATATCTACTCACCCTAGCTTCTTGACATACTCCAGGTAGCCAATCAGAATCTCGTGGTACACTCCGGTCCTTAGACTACGGGGCCGGAAGAAGTGGACACTGTCCAGGTAGGAGATGTACACTCGCCTTGAGGTGGAAACGACCAAAACAAAAGAAATGAACAAACATAGCAAGCAAACAAACAAAAGCACGACAATTTCAGAAATGACAAGCCTTGTTATTAAAAATAATAATATAGCACCTTTACAAACAAAGATTACAAAGGGCTTTTAAATTACAGTAGTAGTAGTTAAATTACACCCTCTCAATTATTGAGAGGGTGTAATTGAACTTTTTTACATTTTATCCATATTTATGCATTGTACTGTTTGCAATGTTTATCATCATCATCATCATAACAGCTCTTTCAACAAAAGGAAGCAAAATGTGGGAATTATTTGTACAAAGCACAGAAAGCCTTCTTTCTACGCATTCATGCGGCCCCTGGCAGCATTCATAAATGCTCACCTCTGGTTGGGAGGGGGGCAGTCCGAGCCGTACTCCTGGACGTGCATGCCGAAGAAGCAGACCTCGGCCCCGTCCACGTCCTCGAAGGCAAACAAGGCTTTCGTCCTGTAGGGGAACGACTCCGACATCTCCCCGTTGTCCACAAACCTGGAGGAGAACAACGTGAAGCATGCTTTGTAGGGATGTGCATCTCTCCTTTCAAGCACGCTTCCGTACGCATCTCGATACAGCGGCGCCGATACGATACAGCAACCATACTTTTACTTTGAAACGATTCCATACGCATCTCGATACAGCGGCGCCGATACGATACAGCAACCATACTTTTACTTTGAAACGATTCCATACGCATCTCGATACATGGGCACCGATACGATACAGCAACCATACTTTTACTTTGAAACAATTCGGTGTGATTTGATTTGAAAATCTATGCATCTATTCATCTATGCATCTATTGCATTAACTTCACCAATAGAAACGTATGTGACGGTGGCATCAGCTCAGTGTTTCCCAAAGTGGGAGGCATGGAGGGAAATGCTTGCAGATTGTATTTTTTTTTTAAAACACAGGCAGAACAAACTATTAGAAATGTGTTGCACACAAAAGCTGCAAAGAAACACATTAACTACCCATACAATTTAAATGACCCGCGGTGTGCACCGAAGTGTCAAACTTTATAGTCGCCGTGCGTGAACCAAAAATGATGTGATCACGGCCCTCAGCCACGGTTCATACGGCCAAGTTTTACCACGGCTGTATGCCGCCGCCGGTGTTTGTGTTCTCATTGGAAACACGACCCACTGAAGTTCCAATTAAGACACACGGCTTTGAACGTATGGGGGTGCTTCAAATGATCATAAATCAAAAAGGTGGTTTGTACACTGTGCAACGTTTCAATGAAATTGCACCGCAGCACTAGCAAGAGCATGCGAAGAAAAAATACATTACTTGGTTTGGGAACCACTGCATTAGCTTATAAAGAAAATGATAATTATCAAAACCTTTCCTTTTTCCCCCCAGAGGAAAATGTGCTGTTGCTAGTAGTGAACTAACTTTACTACTAACAACAGCATGACAAGTTATACAAGAAACTTTTCCTTTTCTCAGACAAATAAAGAAAAAAGTGTAGAAATCTAGCTGATCGGGCGTATTCTACATTTCACACCCAATGTTCTCCCACTCTGAGCTTCAACTAGGTATAGACCAGGGGTTCTCAACCTTCTCGGGTCGCGACCCACCCCCAAAAAACATATATTGGAACTCACTATATTGGATATAGAAACCGTGTAAGACCCAGTGTGGGCGTGCTCCACACACCTGGACTTCATGCCGGGCTTGACCTCCACGACCTTGTCCGAGACGTGGACCACGCGGATGGCGACCTCCCCTGCCTCCGGGTGGCTCTGCCTCTTCAGGTAGTCGTTGACCCGCGTCTCCAGGAAGCAGCCCAGCTTGGTGGGGGGCAACCCTGCACCGCCACGACAGAGCACGGGTTAACACTTCAGTTGCAGTGGGAGTGCTAATAGTATTCAAACTCAATGACTGTAAGACTATACTAAATATATTGAAAATAGACATAAAGCCAACCAGTACACAGGTTAATCAAAATAATAGGTTGTGTTGGGCCATGCAGCGTTTCCCACAGAATTAGATTATATTTGTGGTAGTAGCTGATAGATAAACTTGAATTAAAAAAATAAATGTTGTCAATGTTGATATTGTGGCGGGCCACCACAAATAAATCAATGTATGGGAAACACTGCCATGTGCTTAAAAGTACCAAAATACTTGTTGTGTGCAAAATACAGTGTGCAAATAATGAATAATGGTACGAACGAACAACAGACAAAGTTGTTCTATTGAGGAAGTCGATCAAAGACAGAATAGGACACACATGGCAACACTTTAACATTTTCTGGTGTAAAATAAAAAATGCAAAGATAGTATGGAAGAGGGGTATTGTCCACTTACGTTTGGCTGCGTACTTGTTCTCCTTCCTCGTCTTGTTCGTCTTCTTCAAGCAGCCGTCACATACAAAACTACACACACGGGGAAACCTGAGGTCAACACCTGGGATGGACTCATTGCTCAATAGAAAAACATAAACCCTCAGCAGAGACAGGAAGACAGAGGCATACTCTGTATCCATGGATACTGAATCGACTCCAAATGATTCCCCCCCCCATCCCGGTCATTCAGACACTCACCCTGCTGGCCAGATCGTGTCGTGGTGCAAGACACAGATCTGATGCATTCTACGTCCACAGTCCAAACATTTCACAAACCTAGAGAGAAAAGACTAACTCGGTTAAAAATGACGGCAACAGCACAAAAAGACCGCAGGGATCTGGAAGCTAATGTTGTAGTAGGGCTGGGCGATATGGAAAAAATTTATTATCGCAATAATTATGAGGAATTTTACACAATATCGATAAATATCACGATATGCTTACCATTCGAAACAGGCGGTCATTACATTGATGTATATGGAAATGATTAAGTATGGTATCGTACTAATGGTATCGTACTAAAACTAGTTTTCCCTTCTCAATGACATTTAAAAACTCATATTTGATCATTTTATCTTCTCATCGTAATTCATTTATACTATAAAACCGGATATCATGATAAGTCGATATCTTCATTTCATGACGATACAATACCATTCAAACATGATAAACGATAATATTGAATTATTGCCCAGCGCTATGTTGTAGCCTGCATGAGCCTATTTATCCTTCTTAAAAACTCACTATCTATTGAACTGACAATACAGACTATAAACAATACAGATAATACAGACTTACTGTTCAGGGTCCAGTGTGTCATTCTTCTTCTTCTCAAACTGATCTTTGTTAATCGATCTGCACAGAGGGATCAGGAATGTGTATCAGAAAAGTCATATTGTAAACCATACTGCCTCAAAGGTAGTGCAATAGTTGACTCAGGGAGACAATGTACATATACAAATGTCTGCCTGAATTCACTATTATTTCAAATTTACCAACCTATAAAACACAGCATCTCATTAAGAAAACATATACACAGTACTGGGCCAACAGTCAACTTCATTAATTGCTGATCATTAGGTGATCAAATAAGAAAAATATTTTAAATACTTTCTAATTCTTCAAGTGTCGACATTAAGACATTCAATGCACATCAATGTTGTGCCAATTAATAGTTTTTATATCATTAAAAATCAACTCACGTCTGAGGCTGCGTGGGGTCGTCACCCAGGGAAACCGTCTCTCCCTGGATCTCGTTGAAACACTTCTCACAGAAGTGGTACCTGTTAGCGATAAGCCCAAATTTTGGTGAACTACACCCGTTTTCCGCACAGCCAATCACAGACAGCGCACAGGAGGGGCAGCCACCAATCAGGACACGACATGGGCAAGGCAGGGGGCGGGACAAGCAGGAAGTAGGAGCGCAGGACAGCAGGGAGGTCATCACCGAGACAGCCAATCATGGTTTGGGATTAAAAAGGCATGGGGTGGGGGGTAGCAGGACAGTGTTGTTTGTGTGTGTGGGGGGGGGGGGGGGGGGG
>OOFB01039542.1:54239-65114 GCA_900323305.1 Trachyrincus murrayi
GGGGGGGGGGGGGGGGGGGGGGAGAGAGAGAGACATGATTGGTCGAGGTGAAAACCAGCCAATGCATATATGTATATATATGACATTGGAGAGAGACACCAGACAGGGGAAATGGGACCACAGACAAGACAAGACGAACATTGAGAACAACATAGAGCAGAATGCCGAAGCAAAGCACTGGTTAGAGATCTGGACAACGGCAGGATGAGCAAGAGCACCCCGACAGGAAACACAGCGGGAGCAGCTTAAAACAGAGGGAGGGGAGCAAAGGGGGTACAAAATGCAGATGCTGGACACATGGAAAATGGCACACATGACATTGTATGAATTTGCATTCATACAAGCGGTTCATTTTAAAGCTGGTCCTTTTCCTGCTGCACTCGGGCTATCTGAGGCCGTGAACGCATGTGTAGCTAGTGAAATGGTAGCATATCACAGTAGAGGCATGGCAACCCGACCGTGAGGAGTACACTCACGTCATCTCTTAACTATCTTAATGTGAATGGTCTAATAAGACGTATCTCACTTTTCTTTGGCTTGGATTGTGTACTTTTTCGTCATTCGATACACCCAATGGGCAGAGCAAATTGTACAACATAGTTTATGTTTTAGTAGTTACACTGAATATCTATGTTTGACATTACATAAGAAAAAGGACCAGTTAAAATGGCAGTGCATTAGGCAACACAGGAGGTTGAACATGGACGTAGAACCGACCAAACTATGAAAAACTATGAAATAAAGACAGTGCCTATCGCTCAAAGGTGTGAGCGATAGGTGCATCTTTGCATCTTTCAAGTACCAGAGGTGTGGTTAAACTTCACATTAATTATTTATTGACCGCGGTACCCGTCTATCAATCGTTCATTCGTTCACCCACCCATCTATAGTGAGCGGCCTTACTTAAACCCTTAATTATTAGCTGATGTGGATACCTCTCAATATACACCCACCCACCCACCCATCCACCAGTCTATGGCGAGTGCCCTGCTTGCCTTCATACCTGTTCTGGTAGCTGAAGTAGGCGGCGTCCCGGGGTATGGTGCACAGCTGCTTCCCATAGCAACACAGAGTCTGGGGTGAGAACTCCAGCTGGGGAACAGGAAGAGAGAGAGAGAAGTGTGAGGAAAAAAAAAACACAATACGACACGATAATGACCGTCCTCGACATGGTTTTGTGGAACTAGGGTTACCCGGGGTTAGACATGCCGTCGTGTTGGCCACTATTCAGTGTTTAAGTCCTTTTGATAAAAGTGCTTTTGAACTTGCCTCCATCACAATTCACTCAAATGTTGGGCCTGGCTATTTTAAACAGCACATGAAAGGCTGATTTCTACGAAATGCTGCCAATTCCTTATGCAACAAGACTACCACAAAGCAGTTCACCGCCAATGAAGTAAAACTTTATCTGGTGGGCACTGAAATGCCGGCCAGACTATCATGTCACTGTAATATACCTTTATATACCAAGAAAAAGTATTACTATCGCAACACAAATTCTCTAAATTTCCATTTCAAGTCTATTATTCCATACCGCGTCCTCTCGGTCCACTCTCCACCTCCAGCCCTCCCTCTTTCCATCCATCTATCATCTATCTATCTATCTATCTATCCATCCATCCATCCATCCATCCACCCTCTCCTTCTTCCCCTTCATCCAGTTCACCTCCCTCCCGCCTCCTCCTTGCCCTCCCTGCCAGCTCACCTTCCTCCCGCAGCAGTAGCCCAGGCCCTGCATGACGGGGTCGATCTCCGCCTCGAACACCTCGGCCAGCTTGGAGCAGTACTTGTAGACGCGCGACGTCTTGCGGTTGTACAGCCAGGCGTTGTTGAACATCATCCAGATGTCGTCCACGTACTGCCAGGGCTCCTGGTACTGTCCTGGTGAACCGGAAGAGAGGGCGGGCCATCAGATCCAAAGCCACTTAACAGTATATCCAGATACATGCCGTTAAGGAGCAGGTAGGGGTTAGGGCAGCTTGCTCAGGGATGTTTACAGGTACATTGCAGACACTGGAGATCCATCCCAGTACCTTTTGGCTACGAGTCACAAGACTACCCTGTCCCAACGCTACACTACCCCGACACACCCTTGATTTGTGGTAAAACAATTAACGAGACGATCTACAACAAAGCAAGTTCTTTATGACATATCATAGACTAAAATAATGACTAGGCAAGTATTTGATTAATTGTGAATCAAATGAATCATTGGATGCAGCGTTACATCGGACACCAACATTTAGCCAGACAACAAATTGAACGGTGATCAATTCGCCTTGTGATCAATGCCACATGTCTCCATGTCAATCGAAGTCGCTTTCCCAGGCACCAAGTAGTACTGACCTGTGTCCAGTTTCCGCTTGATGGTGGACAGGTCCATGGGGGTTTTCACAATATCATAGTAGTCCTGCAGGACGAGAGGAGCAGTATGATCAAGATCAGTGGGAACCCACAGAGACCCTCACCCTGGTCAAACAAGGTTTTAATCAGATAACTCTTATGATCAGTCCCTTATTTCTTCTTCTTCTACAACAACGCATTTGGTCTTTGCCAACGGAAATTATGTATGTGTTTAATTTGCCTATAGAGCGGGGAAGTGAGATCCGACCACAAGTGGTCACTCGAGACGCATGTGGAGACGCGTGTTGATGCCAGGTGTGACCTGGCGTACTTCGAGCTGTCCACTTGTGATCGGATCACCCAAGATGCGTGTTGATGCCATGTGTGAACTGGGCCTTTGGTTACCAAAATTGCTAAAACATATAAGAATATTTTATTTCGGGGAAAAAAATATTAGTGAATGAAAAAAAACAACACAAAACGTACGTTTTATACCTTCTTTTTTTAGGGTGTATTTCACCAATTTGTCTGTCATCTCCCTTATAACAGAAATTCTAGCAAGCATCTGATAGTGACCCGAATCTGGTCGCCGAGGGCAACCTTTAGGTTGCTCCGTCTGTGGAGTCAACAGTGGTACGTACAGGTATGCAGAGCAGCTGTGGGTCCACGGGCATCCTGAAGGGCAGGGACTCTGGGTCCTGCCTGTACAGAGACTCCAGCGTAGGCATCAGTGCCTGGCGGAGCTCCTCTGGTTTGAAGACTAGATGAGGAGGAAGAGCAGAGATAAAGGAGAGGCAGATATAGGGGAGAGGGAGAAGACAATTAGATCTAATATTTATGTAATTTTAACAGTGCAGAACTGTGTTAAAGAGCAGACCCTGGGCCTCTATGCGGTTAACGACACCAATAGGTTTTAAATACAAACATGCTTTATTCATCTCCATGAATCTGTTTTTGCTCTGCCATGGGGACTCAAAAAGGCTCTCTCACACTGACGGAAGCTGAGAGAACAAAAACATGCAGCTTAACAATCCCCCCCCATCTGGCCAGCAATATCACCGCCAGGACGACGGGGGATTCCGTAGTCGCAAAGATGGGTATAAATGGATAGCTATAATTATTCATATTAATATTTTGCATGTTGGACTCATCGAGACACACTTTTAAAAAACCACTTGGCGAAGTCGCTGGCAAATGCTTCAAATAAAACAGGAGGCTCTCTGGCTCACCGCCGGGCCAGCGCTACAATGGAGAGAACAGACATTTCCAACATGGACGCCCTACACTCACTCTTCTTCTTGTTGGCGGCTTGCGTGCCGTCCGGCGACTCCTCCTCCTCCTTTGGCTCCTTTTTCACCTCCACCTTCACCTCCGTCTTCACGGCGGCCAACGACGGCGCCGACGACGTATCCATTGGCATGCCCTTGCCGCCCTCTCCCGAAAACTCCTCCTTCTTGACCTCCAGCTTCACCAGGGGCTTCTGCTCGGTCTTCACCGTGCCCAGCTTGCCGCCCTTGGAGCAGTCGCCGCTGTCCTCGTCGTCGTCCGGCTGCTGCTTGACCTCCGTCTTGGTCTCCAGGTGGCCCGAGGAGGCGTCCGACTGGGCCTGCTGCGAGGAGTTGTCCATGCTGCTGACCGACGCCGGGGTCAGCGCCTGGCCGTCCGCCTGGAACGAGCCCTTCTGCGACAGCTACACATGAACGCACACACAGGTACACGCAGGAGAGGTCAGACGAGCTTTACACAACGAGTGGGAATACATCTATGGCTGAATATATGAACGAGAGCGAGAGAGCCTCAGAGAGAGGAAGAGTGAGAGAGAGAGTGATGAGGGAAGTGACTAAGGGTTCTGTAGTAACGTGACTATGAAAAGACAGGCACCATTAGTTTTGAAAAGCACCTTCAATTAAAAGGAGAGGAAAGCAAATACACCGGTGAACTTTGAGGACTGAAAAGTGACCACTGTAGGAATTCACACATTCTCTCTGTGGCGTATTTTTGAGAAAATGAGCTGACTTTGCCGTGTTTGTAATAGGGGTGTATGAAAAAAAAAATCGATTCACTTATCGAGCTACTTATCGATTCACAGCTTCCAAAAATCAACAAAAAAAATTGAAAAAAGAAAAAATAATTCCTTTTGTCTTAGGTTTGCCTTTGTGTGTTTACATTATCGCTCAGTTGATACAACTTTTTCAAATATAAAAACTACACAATCTTATACACACTATACTCTGTGTTCATGCCACAATTTGCCACACCGCTCTTTCTTAGCACACAGCGGACTGGAGTAGATCCTGAAATTAGTACCCATGTGTACTGAATCGAGAATCGATTTTGAATCGAATCGTGACCCCTAGAATCGAAATTGAAATCGAAAGATACCGAAAGATTGACACCCCTAGTTGGTAACCCATAGAAGAATAAGTGTTCCTACAGACATGCTGATACTAACCGGCGTGCGTGGCAGCTGAGCGCTGTGTGGCGTCAGGCTGGAGGACAGTCCAGGGTGGGAGGGCGTAGTGGAGCCAGCCGGCCCAGCGTGCTGCTGCTGGAGGGGCTTATTGGAGCCCGGGCCCTGGCCAAGCTGACTCTGCTGGAGGGATGGAGGGGGCGCCAGCTGGGGAGGGTTGGGGGTGTGCGGCTGGGGGGTCTGGGAGCCGGCTAGCCTGGGGGGAGTCTGGTGAGGGGTGGGGGTGCGGCTGCGGGCGGGCGACGGCGAGCTGCCACGCATGGCGGCCAGGTGAGGGAGGGAGTTGGTGGGTTGTTGGCTGTTGGACGGGGGCCCGCTGAGCGTCGTGTTGGGGCCTGGGCCCACGCTCTGGGGACCCATGGGCCCCACAGAGGGCACCCCACTGGGGCCGCCCGCCGAGCCGGGCTGGGCTAGAGGACTCGCAACAGGGAGAGAGGGAGGGGTGCCCATCTGTGTCTGGAAATAGGAGGAGAGGGAGACAGAGCAGGGGAGGAGAAAGAGACCGAGACAGAGAGAGGGAGAAAATGTTCAGATGATTTTGTTTATCTTTTACCGCCTGGATAGAGGCTAGCAAAAGCAGCAATAATATCAACCAATAAAAAGGTATTTCTGTTCGTATTGAAAATAAATGTATAAAGGACAAATTATAATGTCCTTAATAGATATAGATTATTTGTGCTTTGGCAATGTAAATGTATATTTCCCATGCCAATAAACCCCTTTGAATTGAATAGAATACAGACCTGGGCCATGCCTCCCTGTGGGCCAGGCTGTGCCAGGCCGGGCTGGGCCATGCCGGGCTGGGCCATACCGGACTGGGCCATACCGGACTGGGGCATGCCAGGTTGGGTCATGCCGGGCTGGGCCATGCCGGGCTGGGTCATCCCGGGCTGCCCACAGCCCACGCCGGGTCCAGGGCCAGGAAACTGGCCCTGGGAAAGGTACTGGTTGACATTGGGCTGGTCCATCCTGGATCCCACCATTCCCATCTGAATAAGCCGGAACAAAAGTTGATTCTTAGCACCTCCAATACAATGAGACACATTCTGATTGGTCCATGAAATGTACTCCCTGTACTCTATTGGTCGCTTCACAAGGTTTTTGTTATGTTATGTTTTCTCATACTATGCATTTGAACCACATTTAAATCACAGGAATATTGCTGTGATATTGCTCTTTACAGCTACTCACCTCATAGCATTCTAAAATATTAAAATATAACTTAACGTTTAAGAAACAACATTCAACAGCCTCCAAGACCAACAGTCACCGGCTAATGGTACTCGTCCAGCTACACTGCCTACAAACGATAAAGCTTCAATGTGAAACTTGATGTTCAGACCGCTCCAAAGAACCACTTTCCCCATAGAAAGTCTAACACACCGGTCTATTAGTAGTGCCAAACCTATGGTTAAGGGTTTCTAATGGACAGTAGTAGATGAGCCGAGTAGTATACCTGTCGTGGGCTGCCCTGGCCGGACGGCCCCATGGAGAGTGGGGGCGTGGAGCGCTGGCCCAGGCCTTGCATTCCCATCTGAGTGAACTGGTTCATACCTACACATACACACACACACACACACACACACACACACACCCCAACCAGAACGCCATGGTTACAGTGGAACGGGTGCATACTTTACACTATGGAGAGTGCATAGATTAGACATATGTCACATTTAAGTCCCAAATTCCACTCATGTGAAAATGACTGAAATGCCTGAATCTTCTGATTGCTGTATTACTTAAGATTACAAATTACCTAAAAAGGTATCTGTCTGGTAATCTGTAATGGTAAAATATCTGGTACAATAATGGACATTGCAGTTTAAATTTAGAATGTAGCCAAGACTTCAAATCTCCCCAAAACCTGTTTTTAGTCACAGTGTGTCACCATTTGTTGATGTGCAAGGCAAAAATGACGGCGCTTTTTTGCAAGCCTTTTTATAAATTTGTTACAAACACTGCTATGGCATGTTGTCATGGTAACTTGGGACTACCACCGCGTGGACTATAAATGCTTCGGCCATGCTAATAAATCAACCATTAGTGGTTCCTACCTGGGCTCTGCATCCTATTGGCCATCTGGTTGGATCCTACGGGTCGTACCATTGATGGATCGGGGAGCGGACCATCTGTGAAGGACACGAGGGGTTGACAGAAATGGCAAATGTCAGTGCATTCACACCTAGAGATGAACAGCGGCTAATAAAAGAAAATAGCATGTGAAAGCATAGAACCATTAAGGTCGTCTGTTATGCCATTCTTCAGGTTTATCCTGGAGTACACCAGTCACTTACAAGTTACTCTCACACACATATACCGGACTTAAAATCTATAACTTCTAGCACACTCCACTTTAAGGTTGCATCAGTTATACCGACCAGAATACTGCCAATGGAAACTACTGATCCAAATGAATTTAAGCAACAACATTTGCTTATCAAAGTTCCCATTTAAAAGAAATGACATTAGGCTTAGAGGTCACCACTCACTGGGAGACAGGGAGACGGCAGGGGGCTGGCCCATGCCAGGAGGCCCAATCCCCAGGCCCTGCTTCTGCAGCCTGGTCCTCCTCTTCTCCTCCAGCTCCTTTTGGATCTTGTAGATCTTCTCCGCTAGCAGGTGGTAGTACTCCGCCTGTGGGGAGAGAGAGACGAGGGGACAAAGTGATTGAGAGAGAGAAAGAGAGAGCATCCTTGTCTGTATATCATTTTATATGAATATACCTCCTTTAGATTTAACTTTGTATATACTTTTTCAAACTTTTTTCTATTTTATAGTTTACTTTTGGTATATTTTTAATATTTACTACTACTTTTCAAAACATTCGTTTTTCTCAATTTTATATTTTACTTTTTATACATTTTTATTATTTTGCAATTTTTTTTCCCCAAAGTGGATATTCCGAAATAAACTAGAACTATTTTGCTTTGGCAATATAAATGTTTATATTTATCTGCCAATAAAGCTTTTTTGAATAGAAAGAGAGACAGAGACAGAGGACTTGGAGACAGACAGAGGACTTGGAGACAGAGACAGAGAGAGGGGACTTGGAGACAGAGACAGAGGACTTGGAGACAGAGCGAGGACTTGGATACAGAGACAGAGAGAGGGGACTTGGAGACAGAGACAGAGACAGAGGACTTGGAGACAGAGAGAGGACTTGGAGACAGAGAGAGGACTTGGATACAGAGAGAGGGGACTTGGAGACAGAGACAGAGACAGAGGACTTAGAGACAGAGAGAGGACTTGGATACAGAGACAGAGGACTTGGATACAGCGACAGAGAGAGGGGACTTGGAGACAGAGACAGAGAGAGGGGACTCGGAGACAGAGACAGAGGACTTAGAGAGGGGACTTACTCTGCTGTTGGCCGAGTCGTACATGTCTCCCTCCACCTTCCTGGCGTAGGCCACCAGGTTCTCCATCCGCCGGTCCTTCAACGCCGCTGGGTCCGGGGTAGGGAAGATGGCCTGCACCCTGCAGGGTGGAGGGAGGGAGGGAGAGAGAGAGGTTAACAGAGTATGGGAGGGGAGAGTGAAAGAGAGAGAGAGAGAGATATCATAAGTGAGAGTGTAAAAATACAGAGAAAGAAAGAGGAAGTGGGAGAGGAGAAAACTTTCAAGTGAAATGGAAAGTGGGGGATGGAGAGTGTAAAAGGTACCGGGTTTGGTAAAAACTGAAGAAAGGCTGGGCAGCAGAGGAAGAGTCAGAAATAGGGACGTTAACAATTAACCATGAACCGATTGTGTGCGATCTGACGGGGGACACTAAAGACACAATCACTGGTATGAGTCCCGTGTGTCAAGCGGTGTATACCTGCCCAGGAGACGGTATGAGTCCTGTGTGTTTAGCGGTGTATACCTGCCCAGGAGACGGGGATTCCAAGTGAAGCCGTCGGGCAGCAGCACTCCTCGCTATAGCGCCATTGTTTGGTCAACATTTCTACCCAATAGGCAAAATATAAAGTAGGGCCTGCCGCCTACCCTGCCATACCCTAGACAATAACCTAACTAAAATGCAATTAAACCGGATACGTCTCACATTTCAAAATATCCCTAATGGATATAACATTTAAATTGCTGTTTTGTGTATCCTGCGAGCTCTACAACAGTAAAAAGCAGGTAAACAACTGCGTGGCCAGTGGAGCTCCGGTGTGGGCATAATGCACATAGACTGTATAAAATACAGTCTATGTGCATGACTTTCGAAGTGTACATTGGTGGAAATTATCGCAGACTTTCTTTTTGCGCACTTTGAACGCAACTTGAGTTCGGAGCAGAGTAGAACATTCAGCAGATGGTTATACTCAGTGACATGGACGTTTATTATGACGATCGATCGCAATCAAAATTACGTGATCGGCACACCCCTAGTGCACCGTCATAATTTGTTCGCGTTACTTTGCCTTTAAGATTGCAGTTACCTTTAATCAGCGAGGTTGTCAGTGATGACGTACTCTTAAGGCGTTCTGTTGTTATGTCTTTTAGCCACACATCCACGCTTTTAGCAAGTAGGAGCTTCTGCTTTTTTTGGCTTCAGCTCCTCTCAACTGAGATTATATTTCGAGTGGTAATCCCCACTCGCTAGTACATTATACCACTTTGAGAAACGGCAAGACCGACGGAGCTGTCAAGATTTGATGTCACTGGGAGCACTTTAAACTAACAGATAGCCTGTTAGCCCACAATATGCTAATCGTAACCGAGTGCTTTCATAGCTGACATCATTAGTTAACAAAAGCCTTAGTAATAATCAGTTGTATTTAATAATGCTGGGGGAACATGCTCAGACAGGCTTCACATAGCCAGTCAGCACATGACAAAACTCAAGACAACCCTGGACTTTATCAGGTTTAGGTGTTTAACTATTTGAATATACCTTCGGAATTTGATACTCAGAAGCTTGAAATTTGAAAGTATGCTCGGGTCAGCCCTCCATTCCAATGAAAAAAAACATTGGTAATTTTTTTTACTGGTCTCAGACTTTCATCCATTGTTTATAGCACACTTATTCTCATTGGTTAACAGTTAATGACCGGTTATCGGCCAGAATAAAAATCCTAATTAGCATCCCTCGTCAGAACGGAAGCTCAGAGGAAGAGAAGCCAGGTAGACGTACAGTTTGTGCACCAAGTGGTTGCGCAGGTCTTGTGTGATGTCCTCGTGCCAGTTCTTCCTCATGCCTGGGGTAGAGGGGGGCGTGGCCGTGGGCATCGAACCTACGCCTCCCGCGTCATTCATCAGCCTGTGATCGAGACAGCGGGGGAAAAATTAGGAAGAGAAACTAAGGATTGCGTGTGAGAGAGAGTGTGTGTAATTTTTTTTTGGTTTAGTTCGACAGTAGTAATAGAGCATAATAATGTTTTTAACTGTTTGAGGGTTGCCGGTTCAGTTCTCAGCTCCCCTTGGCAAAAGCGTCCAAATGTCTTTGGGTAAGAAACCTACGTAGCCTTCAACAAACTGTGTGACACCACCGTTGGATGTATACATGTGTCTGTGCATGGGTGAATGTAAGGCATTCATTGAATCAAGATATTTTAGGTGCCTTGGTGGTTTGACAGCGCTATATAAACGCCATCCATTTACCATTTTATATTTGCAGCAATAGAGGCCCCATTACCTGTATGGTCTAGTCTGTTGTGCATGTAACCCTGTACATGTTGCTACCATATAGTATAAACTCCCTAGTACATCAGCACATCAGAGTGAGTTGGGGTACAGTTGGTTTGTGTGTGCGTGTCTATGCAGGCTTCCCGCTCACCCCTGGCTGTTCACATTGAGGTGCATCATGGTGTCCTGGAGCAGGCTGGCCTGTTGGTTCTCAGAGGGAACGCCTCCGTTCACTCCCATAGCGTTCGCACCTACGAAACACAAAAAGAAAGCACCAAGGTATAGAGATGACTCACACGACACCCTTTGCTTACTTTGAAAATCAGCTGTGAGGGCACGCACGCACGCACACGCACACACACACACACACACACACACACACACACACACACACACACACACACACACACACACACACACACACACACACACACACACACACACACAAAT
>OOFB01039542.1:90250-112868 GCA_900323305.1 Trachyrincus murrayi
GCTGTGTGTGGGGGGGGGTGTTCTGTGTGTGTGGGGGGGGGCTGTGTGGGGGGGGGGGGGGGGGTGTGGTGGGGGGGGGTGGGGGTGGGGGGGGGGGGGAGGGGGGGGGGGGGGGGGAGAGGGCGGAGGGGGGGGGGGGGGGGGGGGGGGGGGGGGGGGGGGGGGGGGGGGGGATCTTGCTCAAGGACTCAGGACTCATAACCTTTTGGCTGGGAGTCGGAACACCTGACACCTGTACTGCCCTCCTCCCCTCCTGAACCTTTTGAAAGTCCTGAAGGGATTACGACATCTCGGGTCTAAAAAGGTTGCTGTACCTCCCAGGCTCCGCTGTGCGTGCAGTGGGAGGACATCGCTGTGGGGACGAAGCTGGAGGTGTTGAACACCAACGCCGTCCTCCCCAGTAAAGTCTACTGGGTTGCCAGTGTCATCCAGTTGGCAGGTAATGCTGTTGTGTCTGTGTGGTGTTGTATAGTGAGGGTCTAATCGGACATGATTGGTGGGGGAGGGGAGATATATGAAGGAACCCCCCCCCCGGGGCCTTCTCTTCTGCTGTGCCATCCCTCTGGAACTCACTCAAGACCCCACTCTCCTTATTCAAAGATTGTTTTAATGTAACGTGTCATGTATGTATCATGTAATGATTGCATTATGATAAAGCGGGAAAGGGTCGGACGTTCCTCCTTCCTTTCACACAAATAAACGCCTCTACCGTGTTTTATCTTCTTGCCCGAACGTCTCCAGGATACAAAGCTCTGTTGAGGTACGAGGGCTTTGAGCACGACAGCAGCCATGACTTCTGGTGCAGTCTGGGCACGGGAGAGGTGAACCCCATCGGCTGGTGCGCCATGACCAGCAAGCTGCTGGTTCCACCCCAGGGTGAGGGCCGTCCGCCGTTGGGCCTTCGTCGCCGAGCGGCCCTCTTGGGTCTAAACGGTAGCTGGGCGGGGAAACTGAATGCGGGACTCCGCATTCAGTTTCCCCGCCCAGCTACCGTTCAGATGGCCACTTGGTGTACCATGTCGCTACAGGCAACTCATGTGTATTTAACCTTTCATTTATTCAAGATAAAAGGTTTCTAGATTTGATTAGACTAGATTGGATCGGATGAGACTAGATTAAAATCGATTTGATTGTTTTCAATTAGAAAATAGATTAGATTTGCTTTGATTAGACGAGACACGTTTATATTCATATTATAGTTTAGATTTGCTCTGATTCAATGAGATTAAGCTAGTGTGTGTGTGCGTGTGCGTGTGTGTGCGTGCGTGTAGATGTGCAGCAGAACATCCCAGACTGGAAGGAGTACCTGATGGAGAAGCTGGTGGGGACGAACACGCTGCCCGTGGACTTCTACATCAAGGTAGCACGGCTGTCGCCACACCACATGGGAGGAGGCTCTTTTTTGTTGTTGCACTTTTTAGATCAGTATATTGTAGAAGACAACATGGGAATCACCTAAATGGTGAATATTCAAATGTATTTCCTTATGTCTTGATTGAATCACGGTTGGAAGTCTTTACAGTTTGTTACATCAATGCAGATTTTTGGGTTAAGCGACACAAACGAAAAGCACAAACGACATTTTCATTTTGACATGAAACGTGCAGCTTGGTTTAGTTCTTTCGCGGCTGGCGGCCCTCCCCCAGAATGAATGAGAATCACGTCTTTCCCCTCCGCCTCCACCCCCCCCCCCCCCCCCCCCCCCCCCTCCGTCCAGCTGGCGGAGAGCAGCAAGTGCACCTTCAAGCCGGGCATGCGCGTGGAGGTGGTGGACCCCCGGCACATCAGCCGGACCCGCGTGGCGGTGGTGGACCAGGTGATCGGCGGCCGCCTGCGTCTGCTCTACGAGGACCTGAGCGATGCCCCGCCCAACACCCTCGTCGACTTCTGGTGTCACATGCGCAGTCCGCTGCTCCACCCGATTGGCTGGTCCAGCAAAGTGGGACACACCATCAAGGTCCCCGGTAAGGGGGGGGGGTGTGTGTGTGACTTACTTACTATCATGATAGCTAAATGTTGTCTTTCCTTGGTGTTCATTTTGTAACTCCATCAGACCTACTTTTCATCCCTGATCTATTTGGACATCTGCATGACCATCATATTGAAATTATAATTTGAACGCCTTTAATTCAAAGATGTGTTTGTGGTGAATTGAACAGTAACCAGTGGCGGCCCATGCTGCTCGGTGTGGATATCTTTGTAAGGGATGAAACATTTTGTTCACGTAGGAAAGGAGACTCTGAGTCGTAAGGGCCACTTCGACAGCTACCCGTTCAACTTCAGGAGGGTAGGTCAAACCGTCTGCGCGTCTACTAACACATTTTGTCTGTTAATAGTTTCAGTTGTGTGTGTGTTGTGTGTGTGTGTTGAGCTGAGTTGCTCCGTGACCCACAGCCCAGGACGGTGTACATGGAGGGAGGATTCTTTGACGAGGGGATGAAACTTGAAGCTATCGACCCTCTCAACTTGGGAAACATCTGCGTAGCGACCGTCCACAAGGTTAGCGTTACCTCTCTTTGTAGCGCAAATTGTTGTTTGTAGATTTATTGCTGTTTGTATTTCTGGATATGAATAAATAAACAATGGAAGAAATGTGTGTGTGTGTGTGTGTGTGTGTGTGTATGTGCGCGTGTGTGTGTACGTGATGACAGATCCTATTGGAAGGCTACCTGATGGTCGGTATCGACGGCGCAGGGGGGTCGGTGAGCGCCACCGATCACTTCTGTTACCACGCCTCCTCTCACGCCATCCTGCCCCCGGGCTTCTGTGAGAGGAACGACATTCCACTCACCGTACCGCCAGGTGGACACATCTCAGCACATCTCAACCTGTATTCAGTGTCTTGCCGTTGATCTGTTTAGTTATGTAGCAGTGGGTACAGAGACAGTACAGAGACGGGTCATTAAGGAGCAGGTAGGGGTTAGACAGTACAGAGACAGGTCATTAAGGAGCAGGTAGGGGTTAGACAGTACAGAGACAGGTCATTAAGGAGCAGGTAGGGGTTAGACAGTACAGAGACAGGTCATTAAGGAGCAGGTAGGGGTTAGACAGTACAGAGACAGGTCATTAAGGAGGAGGTAGGGGTTAGACAGTGAATACAGAGAGAGGTCAGTAAGGAACAGGTAGGGGTTAGACAGTTAATACAGTGGATAAAAGGGCCTGCCAAATGACTGAATGTAAATGTATACAGACTTTTCAGAAAAGTGATTACCAATACGGGACCCATAACGCAGTCCTCTCTCCTGCCAGGCTATGACCCTGACACCTTCATGTGGGAGGAATATCTGGAGAAGAACCAGGCCATGAGGGCTCCAGCCATGCTCTTCAACACGGTACCACAGGAAACTTTTAAAAGGCCCCTATTTAACCACCAGGCTGATTGGCCATTACAATCCATTTAAAGGTCTATCCACTAGTGACATCACAAGTGGGGAGTGTGTCTACCCAGATGCATGATGGGTGGACCCCCCCGGTCACCTCCCTGACTAATCACTCACACACCTGGTGGTATAATAGTGGCCCCTTAAAGACAACTTGTAGTGAAAACTTTGATTGACAATAATCGTGTGTGTGTCTGTGTGCGTGCGCATCCAGGACTACCCGGGCCACGACTTCTCCCCCAACATGAAGCTGGAGGCAGTGGACCTGATCGAGCCTCGGCTGGTGTGCGTGGCCACCGTGAGGCGCCACGTGGGCCGCCTGCTGCTCGTCCACTTTGACGGCTGGGAGGATGAGTTCGACCAGTGGGTGGACCACCAGTCCCCTGACATCTACCCCATCGGCTGGTGTGAGATCACTGGCTACAGCCTCCAGGCCCCGCCCCTATCTGGTGGACCAGGTAAGCCCCCGTTTGAAAACACCCTAGAGTCTCTAGGGGTCCTGATGCACTTTATTTATATTTTATGGGATTTGTATGCTTCTTATGGACAGGAGAGTGGAGAGAGACAGGGGCGTGGGTCGAGAGAGGGAAGGACATGTAGCATAGGATCGCAGGTCAGAATTGGAACCCTCAGTCGCAACGAGGGGTCTACGTTAGTAAACAAAGCATATAATATAATTGCACTATATTAGGTTAGGTTAGAAATTCTAATGTAATATCGTCGATTATATAGGATTGGAATGGAAACGAATGGACCAACATTGTTGCTACTGGAGTAGAATGACAGCCTAGAATCTAGAAACATGGTTTGATGTGTTTGAGGTTATGAGCCCTGCATCCGATCCAACAGACTGCATCTTTACACACAACTAATCTTATTACCGATGCGATGCAAATACCGATCTGAGTGTTCATTCAGCAACCGACACGTTGGAGTGTAGGCGGCACACATATATACGGTGGCCCTGAAGTGCAAATCACAACGACAAATAGGAAAACACAACAACAAATCAAAAAACACAACAAATTGCAAATCAAATGAACAAAAGACAAAAAAACTATTCAGAAGACACAACAACAAATCGGAAATCACAATGGCAAAACAGAAACCACAAATCAGAAAACACAACGACAAATCGGAAACCACAACCACAAATCAGAAAACACGTGTGTTTCTGTTTTGCCGTTGTAATTTCCGATTTGTCGTGTTTTCTGATTTGTGGTTGTGGTTTCTGTTATGCCGTTGTGATTTCCGATTTGTTGTGTTTTGTGAATTGTTTTCTCTTTTGTTAATTTGATTTGAAATTTGTCCTTCAGAGCCACCGTATATATAGCATGTATAATGTATAATATTTTATGGCAGCTACAAACAAAATCACAAATTGTATTATTGAGTATTTATTATATTTGATGTGTATATAGAAGGTGTATATCTGGGTGGGAGTCTATTACTTACAAATTATTCTTGCGATTTGTTCCACCTGCACATTCTCGTCATTATTTCATTATGAAAAAAATAATAATAAGTTTCATCCATCCATTTTTTTTTACCAAAAACATATTGGGACATACAACAGACTTTTGCTCTGTGCAATTTCTTCTCATAGAGTCTTTGGAACACCTGTCAGCACGCCCAAAGAGAGTCAAGCCATTACCGTATGGGAGAAAAAGTAAGTTCCGTTGCTCCTACGTGTGCTCGCTTCCCCTCTGTAACTAATAGTAGTAGTAGCAGATGTTTATTACGAACTGTTCACGTATAACAGACTGTTTGCATACAATGGGCTGTTTGCTTATAACCGAATGTCCGCTTATAACAGACTGTTTGCTTACAGCGGCCTGTTCGCTGAAAGCAGACTGCTTGCTGATAGCGGACTGTTTGCTTTGTTCTGTTATTAGGGAGTGTTTGCTTATAATGGACTGTTCACTTATAATGGACTGTTCACTTATAATGGACTGTTTGCTTTGTTCTCTTACAGCGGAATGTTCTCTTATAACAGACTGTTCTCTTATAACAGACTGTTCTCTTATAGCAGACTGTTCTCTTATAGCAGAATGTTCTCTTATAACGGACTGTTCTCTTATAACAGACTGTTCTCTTATAGCAGAATGTTCACTTATAACAGACTGTTCTCTTATAACGGACTGTTCTCTTATAACAGAATGTTCTCTTATAGCAGAATGTTCACTTATAACAGACTGTTCTCTTATAGCAGAATGTTCACTTATAACTGGCTGTTCGCTTATAATTGACTTTTCGCTTATAAAGGTTTGTTTATAACAGACTGTTTGTCTTCTGTCTTGGCCACTCGTCACTGGTTGCCAGTCCAGGGGCGACGGCAGCCCTTAGACTCTGAAACATCAGAAAAGCCCCACTGTTGAAACGTTTGCCTATAAACCCATCTTTTCTCTGTAGCCTTTGGCTGCATTTAATGTTTTTCAGATTTTTTTTTTTAACTTGTTGATGCATTTTTTAAACTGATTAGTTTTCATTTAATCTTACTCTGATTGTGTGCCCTGTCGTTTTGTTTTGTTTATTCAGCGCCTTGGTCAACCAACTGTTGTTTTTAAGTGTGCTATACAAATAAACTTGATTGGTGTTCATAATGTCTCTGTGTTCCTCCTCTCTTCCCCTGAAGAGAAAAGGTTTCCAAAGAGGAGACTCAGTCTGGGTGGTGCGCCGCAGTCGTCTGAAGACACGAGTGGGGCTTCGGGCCCTCATCTCTCCGTCGGGGGCCCCCCTGACCCCTCTGCTCCCTCCGACCCCACCCAGCATCCACCCTTGAGTCTCATCAATCCCAAGACGGAGCCGGAGGAGCACGAGAGTGAGTGTGCCCATTCAAAATAACAATCATTAGATTAGAGTACATTCAATCGTCCCATGAATATGTTAGTATGAGACTAGCCGCCGGATGAAATATACAGAAGACATAACAAAGTATGTCCTAGCTGTCTGTAATGTGTGGTGTGAAGGGAACCACCAGTGCATTGTGGCACTGGTGGTTATTGTATTTTCCCACAAAGGAATTTTTCTATATCACAGTGCCCGGGAGATCTGGCCAAACAAAATGTGACTTGACTTAAGGCCACATTTACACTTCTGCGTCCTGCACATGGGTGCACGCGCAAAGATCCACGAAGATCCACATATAGTACAAATGCAGGCAGCTCCGCACGCAGTACGCAGAACTGTGAATTCAGCTTCACCCGTCATTCACGCGCCGTGCGACACACTGACACATGCTGATGGTTGTGATTCCGTTCATTTGTTGCAGTCATCGCAGTGCAGGTGAAGGTGGAAGAGATCGAAATGGAGACTCCCATTTGGCCTCCGTCTCCGGGCGACGTCGTCCCCAAGGACGTCTCTGTCAAGCAGGAGAAGGAGGCGGCGGCGGAGCAGAGCAGGCCAGAACAGCCTGAACAGCACCAGGGCACCGGTGAGGCAGCAAGGAGGTGGAGGCTGAAGCCAAGCGGGGAAGCGGCCAGCAGAGCTGAGGAGTCTGAGGACGCCGGGCCCGGAGATTAGGGGCCGGGGGGGGGCGAAGAGGCCAGATGCCCAGCTCAAGGGCACTATGAGGGCAGGGGAACGGGGAGTTGAGGAGAAGGATTAGAGCACCACGATGACAGGATGGACCAGAGGGTGGGGAGCCAGGAAGTACACTCCAGAGCAGAGGGAGACCCAACAGGAAATGGCAAAGGACAGGACTCGCAGGAAGAGGCGTTGAAAAGATGATGTAATGCAACAGAACTATACAACACGAGATGTGACTCATTGTTCATAAAGTCCACCTTTTAGTTTTATTGCGTTTTGGTTTATGAGCCAAATGTCAAACCACCCTGACCATTCGCTACTCACTAGTCTTCTAAATCTTTTATGACTCATTCCTTATCAATCCTTGTCCCTGCACAACAGAAACCTCTCACGAACACCACCACCACCTCTCTGTTTTACCTCGCCTACCGCAGCATTTACAGGAGGTTTGAATCTCGATCGCGGTCAGCGTTGGTTCCTCACGTGGCCCGTTCTTCACGTCTCCTTGTCGCCGTCTTCTGTGGGCTTCATGGGGGACTGCAGAGGGAAGGCGTTGAGTGCTCTGTACTCACGATAATGACACCACAGACGTTTCTATGTTGTACATTTGTCGAGTTTTATTATTCTTTGTTTAACATCGTTATTTTCTCCTCCTCTTGCTCTATATATATACGAGCGATCCATTGATTAAATGTAAACACTGAACCGGGTGTGTTTTGAATGTTTGTTCAATAATTGTCACAAGGAATGTCGAAGAGGGAAAACGGTGAGTGATGAAATGTATTCTACAGAATGTAGAATGTTGTTGGTTGGGGAGCTTCCCTTGTGGAAGTACACGCTCAAGCCTCGCTGCGTCTCTTGCTAGTCTTCTTAGCTACTCCCGGTCTCCCGGTCAGACCTGTACGAGGTTTGGCTTTTGACATTCTGCCCAGTTGAGGGCCGTTGAGCTGCATCGGTTTTGGTTTGGTGGTCTTGGGCGTCCTTGAGGTCTTCGGGCCGAGGTTAGGGGAGGAGGGCAGACTCTCTCCGCCTGGGCAGGCCCTGAAGATGTGGACGTCCTTCACACGCCGGCCTCGGATCTCAGGGGGGTTGGCGCAGGTTGCCCGCACCTTTAGGTTGACCTTCTCTATCCACCTGGAAGAAAATGACAACCTTACAATAAATGATTTCATGGTCCTGTATGAGTCAGTCAGGTGTATGGATTTTAACAGGTAATGGACATTTTTAATCCCTGTGCCTGTTGTTGGGCTTACATCCTAAACCCCCACTAGAAGTGATAGATCTGAGAGAGGGTTGGGAACAGCTGTCCTTGACTTGACTGGAAAGGTATGGATGATTAATTAGATGATTTGCCATAACATTGACATAATGTCTAGTTAATTAACACAAAACATCCACATCAAATGTAACGTCCAACAATTTTTAATTAAGTGGATGATTTAGGTTTATGATTGGTCCCGTCTCGCTCAACCACTAGAGCATGGCATTAACACTGCCTCGGTCAAGGGTTCGATTCCCACCCATGCCACAGATGCATGCAGGTATTGTGAGCATGTATACCATGAGTGTGTGTCTTACATGCGTAAGGGAAGCAAGGGGCAGTCACAGAGCAGAGGGTTTTGAGCCAGATTGATGACCTCCAGAGAGGTGAAAGGGTGGAGGTCAGGCACCTCCTCGAGCTGATTCCCTTCCAGGTAAAGACTTCTCAACCCGGCACCGAGGCCAGCCAGAGAGTCCTTTGACATCTAGTGTTGCAAAATAATGGATTAGAAAAAGAATCGTCATGCTGCAGTTTACTATTCAGTTAAGCAACACAAATCCGTTTTAATTGACAACCAAGACACATGAACAAAACGGTACTAAATTGTATATTATCAGTTAACGTATTGTGGACTCCAATGAGACTCCAGTTTAGTTTTTGAGGTGAAACTGAAAGAAGGTCGAAGGTCACCCTAGCCGGGACACTTGGATTAGATTAGATAACACACATTTTACAAATGAAGAAAAAACTAAAGTAAACTGTGAAATTGAGACACCTTAGTCATGAGGAAACATGACACTGTATTCCAAACGATCCAAATCAATCTTCACATCACAAACCTTGCCCTCCCAGACACACGGCTCACCCACCTTCTCCAGACCCAGGTTGTCCAGATACAGATCCTTCAGGGTTCCGCCCAGCGCTCGGAAGGCGTTCGCTCCCACCCAGCGGATGGGGTTCCCGGACAGCTTCAGCTCCCCGAGGTTCCCCGCCTTGCTCAGCGCCTCGCTGGGCACCTCCTTCAGCTTGTTGCCCCCCAGGTGGAGGGTGTTCAGGTGGTTGGCCTGCTCCAGCGCCCTGGCAGAGACGCCGTTGATGGCGTTCCCCGTGAGATAGAGGCCCCTCACGCCCTCAGCGCCACCCGCAAGGGATCCAGACTCCAGCTTGGTGATGGCGTTGTCCTGCAGGTGCAGCGCCAGCAGACCAGGGAGGAGCTTGAAGGCTCCTTTGGGGAAGCTGGTGAAGCGGTTCTTCTCCAGGTGGAGGTAGGTCAGGTGAGGGACACCTGGGGGGTACGATGGGGAGATCAGGGTCGGTTATGGTGGTTTTGACTTCTAGTGTCATTAGTATGGTTTTGGTGCCCACCACCACTGTGTGGAGTTAGGTTTGGTAGTCTTGATTGTATGTTTACCGTTCTGTACACTTTCCAGTGTACAGATGATCAAACCCTGGCAAAGGGAGTCCCACCTTTGAAGCTGAGTGAGTGGGGGGGGAATGTATTCTGACGAGACCTTTAGGGTTACGGCGTGTTGTCAACCGCTCCTGTAAATATAGTTCACTTCGACCAGACTAACTTTTCAAAGGGTATGAATAAGATTAAGCAGGATGCAGTTTCAAAAGTATTTAAAAAAACGTGTAACAAAACTGTAGGTAATAAAGGACATCCAAAGAGTGGAGTCAAACTATATAACCTTAAAACAACATGAACATTAAATCAATTACATTTTTAAGCATTCAGAGACCTTTGAAAGCCTCCGGCCTGAGAGAGGTGAGGTCATTCTCGGACAGGTACAGGTAGACCAATCCCTTCATCCCGCTGAAGGCACCGTCCTCCACCTCGGCGATCCTGCAGCGCTGCAGGTGGAGCGACACCACCTGGGGGATGCCGGGGAAACTGTTGCTAGGGACGTAGTGGAAGTGGTTGCCGCGCAGGTCCAGGAGTTTGGTGTCGGCTGAGAAGCCTTGAGGAACCTTGGTGTGACCGCTGTTCTCACAGGTTGAATGGTGGGTCTCTGCCTGCAGATGAGGATGAGAATACACTGCTATACTATTACTATTTTACTATTCATTGGCCATTTAGCAAATGCTTTAATCCATTTAGGTAGGGGTTAGGCAGCTATTTTACACCGACTCACCTCACAGGCACAGTTTGTGGGGCATTTGACCTTGGGCTCCGGTGCCTTGGTGGGCGGTGCCACCCTGGTGGCCTCCTCGAACTCGGCCTTCAGCATGGCGTCCTGGCTCTGACAGCGGAGGTCCCGGGGGTACAGGGTGTCCAGATGCTCCCCAGAGAAGTGGGCCGGCCCCCCGCATGTCCCCATCAGCTTCACCTTGCTGCTGATGGCCCACTCCCTGAGAGCCAAGGAAATTAAAATGAACACACAACAATGCCAACCAGTACATATTATTTGTATAGACTTTAATCAGAGTAACAGTCTCTACAGGGCTTCACGGGCCCACATTATAAGACGCCCCGCTAACCCTGAGGAAAAACCCATGGACGGATGAAACCTTGTGAAGGAACATTGCAGTCCTAGCTGTCCCTGGAAGGGATTCCTTCTTCCAGGGACAGCTAGGAGTTGCAGAATTGGCAGACATATAATAAAAACACCATCATCATCATCATCATCATCCACATCCGATATCCTTTTAGAAGATGAAGGGAGGAAAGATCATGGACGCTGGGGTAGGTTGGGCTCTCTTTCTTGTAGCCTAGTCTTTCCTCTGGAAACCAGAAGGGATGCTTTGCTACGACTCATATTGTGTATATAGATATGTTTTCTGTATGTATTTGTTTTTACACTTAATTTAATTTTCTTCTACTGTCCTGTACTTTCTGCTGCAGCACCCGAATGTGCTACTTCATTTGAATAAAGTGCCATCTTATCTTGTCTTGTCAGATCTTCCAGTAGGATAAGGTTGAGGCCTTACCTGAGAGGGCGTAGGTAGCAGTTGCAGTAGATGGGGTTACCGGCCAGGTTGAGGCGAGCCAGGCTGGGGGAGCCCTGAGAGAGGGGCTGGATGACGCGGAGCTGGTTGTGGCTGATGTCCAGGTGGACCAGGCTGGGTGTCTGGTACAGGGCCGTGTTGGCCAGGTCCTGCAGGAACATGTGGTCCAGGAAGAGGTGGGTGAGCTTGGCCATGGACACTGTCTCCTCCCCGAGATAGGTCATGGGGTTATAGCCCATGTCGAGACGGATCACCTCCGGCAGTCTGGGTGGGGAAGGAAGAAGAGTGACTTGAAGAAAGGATTGATTGAATGATCGAACATTTGAGCGTTTTTTCTGGTTTTCTTCTTAATATTTGTAATCTTTGGTGACAGTTTGCTAACGTCTACAACGGACATAAGAAATATGAACGATACTGGGGATTTTGAAAGGATCTCGAGAGTTCCCGCTTCCATTTCCTGTGCCAAACGATGGTTAGTGGTTCCATTCCCATCATTGGGATTGTAATTCCACGTGGAAACATGATCATCAACATGACAACCATCTCACGGGACCATTACCACTACTAATATCGGCAAAATGAGGATTATAATCACAGACATAACGTAATTACAAAACACATTTTGGTGAGTCCAAGAGTCATCTTGCTAGAGGCCCACCTGGTCATGGTCTCGGAGGGGAAGAACTGCAGCTCGTTGTGGTCCAGGCTGAGGCGGTTGAGGGTCACCAGGCCCCCGAAGGCCTCGATGTCCAGGTAGTTCAGAGAGTTGTGACTGAGGCGGAGCCACTTGATGTTCTGCAAACCCTGGTAGGAAGATGAAGATGTTGGACACCTGAATCTGACTGCATAGAGAGTGTGTGTGTGTGTGTACACCTGGAAGGCCAGCTGTGTGTGTGTGTACCTGGAAGGCCATGTTAGGTATGTACACCAGCTGGTTGTGTGTGAGGGAGAGCAGGTTGAGGAAGCCCAGCTGAGAGAAGGCTCCTGGCTGGATCTCCTCCACGCGGTTCCAGTCGATCATGAGATGCTTCAGCGAGGAGAGGCCATCGAAGGACTCCTGTTCACCACCGGGGACAGAGGGAGACAGCGTGTAAGCATTTAGCACTAGGCGCTCTTATCCAAAGTGACTTGCATTTTAGATGCTTGGATAATGGGCAGGTAGGGGGTGAGTGTGTGACTGACCTGGTAGAGGATGTCGATGTTGTTGTGGGCCAGGTTGAGGAAGACCAGCCTCCCCAGGCTACGGAAGGCCCCCTCCCGGACCTTGCGGATGTTGCAGCGCTGCAGGGACAGGTGTGTCAGGTAGGGTGTGTGCTTGAACGCCCCCTTGGGTAGCTGCTGGATGTCATTCCCCCTCAGGTCGAGCTTCACCGTAATCTAGAGAGAGAGAGAGAGAGAGAGAGAGAGAGAGAGAGAGAGAGAATTCATAATACTTTAAGGATTACATTTCCACCACCAGAACAGGCACCGTTCTGCCTCTACAAACACATAAAGAGGGACTAATTCGACTTCACACATTAACATCCCAATATTAAGGCATGCATATAGACAAGGTGACCACGATTCGGAGTCAAACATTTTGTACGTAGTGTTGCAAAAGGTGTATGAAATGAACAGAGACCTCGTCCACTGTTGAAGGAACTTCTGTCAAGTTTTTGTTGACGCAGGAGACGGTGAGCTGGATCTGGTCACAGACGCACTGTTTGGGACACTTCCCCAGGCGCGCTCCAGGAACGCTGAGAAGAAGTACCATAAACGGCCACAGGAGGTCACTGCACACCTGGAAATGCATCTATGGAAGAAAAAAAAACACCCGCACCCAGAGAATTTCAGAGAAGGGGTCAAACTCCAAGGAATTACATTTCATTCAAGTGTATTTCGGTCTACCTGCATCTGAAAAGTAATACTTTCATACAGGTCACGTGGAGCAGGGTTGCGAAAGCATGACTAATAAAGCCCTGCATTCCTTCCTGAGAAACGGCGGAGTGCCCCTCTTTAACGGATGAATGTCATTTTTGGCAGATTGTTATTTTTTTCCTGAATTGGAAACACATTCCAGTGCCGCATTGATACACCTAATCCGAGGAAATGCGTTTTTTTCTCTCGCAATTATTCATAAAAAAATGAATAACAGCCTATATAACAAAACATAACCTATATAAATTGCCAGGCTGGCAATTTAGGCCTACTTTTAACGGTAGGCTACATGTTCAACATATATTTATATGAATAGGCCTAATAAGTAGGCTTTATTTGTCTTAAGTCCTGCAAGACAAAATCCACAAGTGCACACACAAAACAACCTTGAACTAACATCACATAGACATAGCCAACCTGAATACAAGAAAACGTCCGAGATATAACTTTTAAATGATCGATGAAAAACCTCCTGAGTTCCACGCAATGAAAAAACGTCCCTCTCTCCTCTCTGGAAGGCAGACCCCTGGGCGGCGAGAGGAAGAGTGGAAGAAACTAGAGACGGCGGAATTTTGGGGCAAAAAAAAATCCTGTGTGGATGTCCCCCAGCAGAGCAACACTTAAGACCGTGTACTTATGCTGGCGCGCTGGCCGCGCACAAAGACGCAGTGTTTTGGTGTCGGACACCATCCAGACGCCATGGCTGCAGAGCGTATCCTCCTGTAAATAAACGTGTCCGGCAATGTTGAATACACGAGTCTTTGGTTCTTCTGTTTGCCTTTAACCTGCTGCGATTAGACTCACGGCATCTTAATTGCGTTACTTTGAATCGTGTGCGTAAATGGACAGCGACTATACATGGTAACGGTCTAATGAATACATGATTCCATTTTCCATCTTTGCGCATCTCCTGACGACAAAAAAAACAACATGCATCCTTCCTAACATTAAATTACAATTAGAGTAGGCCTACCCTTTTTGTCTGTACCTTGTGCACGGGATAATTGCGTGGATCGGAGTCTTTCTGTGGTTTATTATTCCACTCCGGTTCTTTTGCCACTGACCGTAGACTCTCCCACGGTCTCCTGCCCCCACTCGGCTGGTCTTCCCCTATCGGCCCCTCATCCAAAACAAACTCCGTTTATCCCTTCATTCATTCCAGCCGATCCGTGTCTTTGCTTTCACTTCTGGGGTTCCTGGAGCGCGTATAGCTGTAGTAGCTCTCCAAAGATAATTTACACCAAATCATTTATATCAGCTATATAGCCCAAAGATTATTTTTAAACACACTCTGGTCAAATAAATCCACAATAACGAAAGCTGTTGAGCTATTTATCAAGTACAAGTCTCTATATTCGAAGTAACATATCAATTATAACAAATTACACACAAATAAGAAATCCCGTCACATGTACCATTGACAATGTTCACACGCCACATGGACCAATGGTAGTCGGCCTTTAATGTTTGTCAAGTTATAACATTAACATTACACTCCATGTAATGACCCTTGTGTCATTTCAATATCTCCAAACACAAGAAATACAAACCATTACGAGGTAACGTGGTACAGGACGGACACGACAAGGAAAAAGCCCAGAACAGAGCGCTTTGCTCGATACATTTTCCCATGTATGTGAAGTGCGATTATTGCCTGTCATGACAAAGATGTACACATTTGGTTTAATTGCCCTACAGTCTCTTGGGGCATTTCAGTGTTATGACTGTGTACAGTGGCTGGACGATGCCCACGCATACTGTAGAACCAGGTCCAACAGAGAGAGAGAGGTGTGTGTGTGTGTGTGTGTGTTCATGCATGCAGTCCATTCCTGCTCACAGTCTGATGCACACAGAGCATCTGAACTGGATTAACCCCCCCATACAGCAGCAATAACCCTGATGACTATGAGTGCATACCAATATGAATACACTTTCCTTTTCTCTGTGTTAGCTTAGCTCCCACACTGACGAATGAATGCAGTTAGCAGGAAAAAAACGAAAACATCAAATTATTAAGTGACAACGAGAAGAAACAAGTGGGATTTTCAGATTTTCAGAACAAACTGCTTTAGAGGAGGACATACTGGCAGCGACCACACAGTTACCATAACACGTTTCTATGTCTATTACATTTCTTCCTTTATATAAAAAAATAGAGGCTGTATGAACATCTACAAAACAAAATACAAACGAGGGAGAGGAACATCCTGAATGTAGGCATCCTGAAAAATAAAAAAAACAGAACAAATGTTTGTTCCGGTTTATTTGCCACATGTTTGAAGTGTAAAGACTTCCTGATCTTGGTCTTCACACCGAAGGAACTGTCCTTCAATCCGTGTGTGTGTGTGTGTGTCTCAGTTGTCTGCGCTGCACCTCCTCTTCAGCGTGGCCTGCAGGCTCTCCATGGCGTTGCTGCATGATTTCAGAGCCTTGCTGTTCCTTCAGACACACAACATGTTAATGTGGCGCAGTGTCTGTAGTATTATAATATTATACTATATATTTCTATTTATATATATTATTATCTTGCCATAAAGTGCTCAACAAACAAAAGGCTACAATTACTGTATCACATCCACCATCGGTACAATATTACGAGATGCTGAAACACCAATGCGTTAAAATGTGTTAAAAGCCTTCAAGACGGGCGGCTTGGTGGCTCCACCCACCAACCACATGGGAGCTACGTAGCGACCCGGGCTCCATTCACACCTGCAGTCCTCTGCTACATGTCACTCCCTCTCTCTTTCAACCCACTTTCCTGTCTCTCCCCACTCTCCTGGCCATAACAAGCCCAGAAAAATATATTTAATTAAAATATATATATATAAATGTATTTGTGTAGCCCTTAATCACAGTTACAGTCTCAAAGGGCTTCATAGGCCAGGTTTTATGACACCCCCCTAACCCTAGCCACCCAGTAGTAGAAAAGTACAGTAAGAGCAGGGACCTTACTTGGAGAGGACCGTGTGTAGCAGCAGGGCGTGGTGCTGCTGGAAGTAGGGCTGCTGGACGGCATGGCTCAGACAGGACAGCTGGGCGGACACCACCGGGACCCTCTTTACCTTCCCCTCACCCTGGAGCACACGGTCAGCCATGATATCTCTCTCTCTCTCTCTCACTCTCTCACTCACTCACATAAAAGTGAATTTATAATAAAAATCGGGGATCGGGGGAGAAAGATGTCATCAGACATCTATACCCGTCATGTATATACAGTGTCAGTCAGTACCTTGAGCAGTCCCATCTTGACCAGCAGGGTGGAGAGGAAGCAGTGGGACTGAAGCAGCGAGGCAGACAGCATGGTCTTCAGCACTGCATCTGTAAGAAGAGACGGTGGCTCAGGATGGACATGCAATACCCACAACGATGACAGCATCAATAGTCGTGTTCCAAAACCAAAATCCTCTGTTTACCGACGGCCTCCAGAACGACTCCCTGGATCTCCGCCTCGGTGGAGGCGGAGATCTTCAGGAGAACGTCGGCTGCCCTCTCTGGGTCATCAACGTCCACCTGGTTAAAAAATAAATACAGAAATGATATTGAGGTGGAAGGGGGAGACTCCCTGATGTGTGCAAATAATAAAACATGGAGAAAGCCAACAGTAATGCACTTTGTTGACGTGCAGAACCCACCTGGGGCTCTAGGCTGGCCTTCTTATCTTCATAGTCCAGCTCCTTCTCTGAAGAGGGGCTGCAGAGGTATGAGGCTATTTCTGTCTGGAAGGAGATAGATAGATGGATAGATGAACACAATCAGTTATGTATGGGTAATAAAACATGGCTGACTTGTGAATAGTGTTGTTGTTTTAATGAATTTCCTTACTGGGCTCTGAAGTTTGCAACTGGGTGAGTATCCGTTACAGTTCACTCCATTTTCCTTGCTGTGTTTGTCCTCCTCTTCCTCATCTGAGTGCTCCTTCTCCTCATTTTTATCATCATCATCATCATCATCATCATCATTCTCATTGCCATCATCATCATCCTCATCGTCGTCCGGTTCTCCCTCATCATCGCTGCAGATAAGATGATGATTATACAAAAGAAAAAATACTTTACACACGCTGAATGTCACATTGTGGATGGGAAATACTGTATATATCCAATCAGAGACCAGAACAGGAGGGGTCCAATCAAAAGCTGCAGAACTAGACCATCCATTTGCCCCATGGTCTAGTGCTGCATCTGTGATTGGACAACGAAAGGAAGAACTGATGTGGTCCTACGGCCAATCACGTGCGTTACCTGAGCGACGCCAACATGTCCGCTCTGTCCATGTCCTCCATGGCTTCTCTCAGCGCATCGCATCCCTCCTCTCCGAGACAGTTCCCTGGTGAGACACACACGAGTAGCATCTTCATCATCACCACCACATACTACTGCAACAGAGTTGAAGAGCTTATGTGAGTTCATGTTAGTGTCATGCAACTTGCTCAACCACTGGACACACTGTAACAACACTGTTGCTCAGATTACACTCTTTAAACCTATACTTACTGTACTGTACAGTTTGACAACCCACTACAGATGTCAGTGTCTTCCCATACAGTTTGTTTGTCATTTTAAACAAACAAACTGTATATTATTATTACCCTTACAATTTTGCAGACTGTTTCATCCAAAGCGACTTACAGCGAACAACAGGTTTTATATTGAATATACTATTTGATTGTTTACCATTGAGATCCACCTTCTCCATCTGGGGCTTGTCCAGGACGGCCTGGGCCACCAGCAGAGCTGCAGCCTCGGTGATCTCGCCATAGGACAGGTTCAGTTCCTGGAGACCCGGCCACACGTGTTAAAACAACAGAACCGTGACAACAAAAGGTATACAAAAGACAGAAAAGCACACAGCTGTGAAACATCTGGGGGTAGAGAGACCTTGAGAACAGGCAGTCCCTCTCTCAGCACGGCAGAGAGGGCGATGGCTCCCTCTGTGCGGACCAGACAGTCGCCAAAGTTGATCACCCGGATGTTCCTCAGGTGCCTCAGGGCCTGGAAACAACATGGTGGTTACACTAAACCGCACAAGTTGCTACCACAATTGCTGCGTTCACGTCAGTCGCTTTTGGCTCCCGTCACGGTCGGCTCCTGTCAACACCTACAGACTTCAAAAAACCATCGTGGCTGCAGTCTGCTACCAAAGAGGCTGCGTGTAAAGGTTTCCCCAGACCGAAAGCTTCAAAAGTATGGGAATACTTTAAATTAGCAGACAACAAAATGGCTGCAAAATGTCTATGGCATTTCACAGCTGCACTACCGCCATGAACACCTGAAAAGAAAGCATGCAGGTGCTATTCTGGATATATATATACGGTATATATATACTTTACCATTGTTGACAATAATCATTAGTGGCCCACGTTATATATTCTCTTGTGATGAGCTTCATGTTTTCCTGTTGATTTTAAACCCAATCAAAGCAAAAAAGGCCAATACTGACATCTGGGCTGATGGTAAGCCACCCATTATTCAAACACTAACAGGTGAACACATAGTCTTTACTAAATAGCAGCTAGCTAGACTTCACTAAAGAGCAAAGCCCCATTCCCCAACTTTCGCAGTGCTCTGCAGAGGCATTTCAGACCCACCAGCTCCTTGTGTGTGAGATCGCCCCCTAGCTGTCGACCGAGGGATTCATCCAGACCTCATCCCTACCTGTGCCATGGCCAGAGCCCCCCTCTTGGTGAAGGTGTTGTCGTTGAGGTTGAGGACGCGGAGGTGGGGGTTGTGCTGCACGGCCGAGGCTAGTGCTCTAACGCCAGAGTGGTTGATGCCGTTCTGGGGCATGTGCACCTCCTCCAGGCTGCCCATCAGCTGCAGGGAAGAGACAGGAAGAAAAGTCAAGCTAAATACAAAACTGGGGATTGGTTGAGAGGTTGTGTAGCAGTGACACATTCACAGTAGTGAACTTAATTTTGTTTTTGAATTTTCACATTTAGCACCATTAACCACAATATAAAACGAAAATAATAGTAATGCGTACATGTTTTTGTTGTCATTATAGTGTGCAGAGGCACAAATATGTAATAGAGTAACGTTTAGGCAGTTTGGCACGTAGCCTCTCAGTAATGCATGTGAATCTTCAGACTCTGTTACTCCGTTCATGAGGTCTGTTGTGTTAAAAGTGCATGACAAGAAACACAAGACTTAAAAAGGTATTTGCTTTGTACCTGAAAGGCCTGAGCCAGGGCAGCGGCTCCCTCGTTCTCCAGGCGATTCCTCCCGGCCACAAACACCCGGAGTCTGAGAGGAGCTCCCAGCGCTGAAGACCGTCTGTGGCACTCTGTCAGAGCCTCTGCCAGGATCTACATACACAACAGCCAACCATGCACATGTCACTTCCTGCAACCATGCACGTGTCACTTCCTGTTCCTGTCACTTCCCGTTTCTCACAGCCAGTGATGCTGCTAGGTACGCGTCCTGCGTTTCTGACGCATTACAATCCTAAAGGACCAGTCACTATGGAAGCGTCCCGGGGACGCACCCTATTTCTGATAATGCTACGTTGTAGCATTAATGCTACTTTGTAGCATTGTCAAATCCGTGTTGAAATCATAGTACAAAAGAAACCTTGCTGTCAAAAAAATAATAATCCACCAGCCACCATTTTCATACTGTCCCGTGTTCATAGCAGGGGTGCAAACGTGTACTCGAGTAAATGAGTACTTACTACAAGCAAATCATAAACGATTACAAAAATACTGTAATCGAAAAAGGTTTTGTAGTCATTTTCCCGACATCTTACATCTTACATTGTTGATATGTATTTTGGATCAATTGTCTTTAACAAGTCTGGATTCTATGGCCGGTAACATCTAGCACAGCACAAACAAAAGTGTTTGACCCAACTATATTTTATAATAAATTTGCACTTTCACAATATAGACATCACTTTTTTGTTCAAATATATTTGAAGTTAGGAGTGTCTCCATAATTGAACCCATCCACATGTCGCCGGATCTTTTTCTTTGTAAATCAACCGACCTCTAAAATCCTCTTCTACCGAGAGCTGCAGTCAGTTCGTTACAGAGTACAGGTTCGAAGCAAAACTCAACGTCTGCTGCCACTTGTGTGAGAAGCTAAAGCCAGCTCACCTTGCCCCCTCCGATGCCCATGCCACAGTTGTTGAGCCGGAGCACCTTCAGCGAGTGGCAGGAGGGACTCTTTAAGAGCTGCTCGATGCCCTTCACACCATCCGGCCCAAAGGCGTTGTCACTCAGGTCCAGCTCTGAGAGACGGGCCCCTGCACTCATAATGGCACTGCCCAGGGACCTCTGGTGGAAAAGAAAACACAGTTGTGTGCAGACAAGATGAAATCCAAAATGCCCTGTAACTTGCTTTCGATGAAAGTGCAAGCATCTGCTAAATGACTAAATAGTAAATGTAATGCTTGATGTTGAGGATATCTATCCGGTGACTTAAAGGCCAAGTCAGCAGGAAAAGCTCACCAGAGCTGTTGGGATCTCCGAACGCAGCCTTCCGGTAAACATGTCACTCCAGTGGCATTTCTATCACAACAAGAAGACAAGGCGAGATTAAACAAAGCGGGGGAGATGTCGGAAAAGGGCAAAGCAAGGGGGTAGTACTGCTACTGACAGACTACTGTAAGATCGGGGGGGGGGTACTGTGCAGTGCACCTGAAGCTGCTCTTTGTTCTCAAGGGCTTTGGCAATGGCTTGGGCCGCCTCCACTCCAACGGTGTTCCCCTCCAAGCGCAGAGCTCGGAGTCCCTGGTACCGGGCGATCTCAGACACCAACCCCTCCGCTGGGAACCCAAACATACGACACACGCGTCAGAGTAAAGCTTAAACATAAGAAAGTCGCCGTTCACGCCATCGACAATACTAGATCTATGCACGTGTTGAGAGAGAGTGCGACCATGTCCCCACCGGACTCTGCGTTGTCCAGCTTCAGTCCTCGGCCTTGGTAGCTCAGTTCTCCATCACCGACGTTGGTCCTGCAGAGGGCGTCGGCCAGTCGTGTGACGTCATCCGCAGCCATGACGTTTCTGTGGGATCGTTTCAGACAGAGGAAGAGGTTCGTTCTCATGGGTTGACGTGACGGTTTACGAAAGGCAATACACAGTACTGTGAATGTAACGAATATATCTGATGTGTTAAGTGACCGCCGGTAGTAAATACTGCTATTATTATTATTATTATTATTATTATTATTATTATTATTATTAAGCATTTACGCTCAATAGGATGCCAATACAAAGCGATAGCTCGTTAGCCTCACCTAACAACGCAACATGATGTTTTCGCATTAAAAAGTTATTATTCATAACTTTTTTTTCCAAATACGTCAAACCGTAAAATACATGTTATAAACTGTTAGAGATCATGACAATTATATTACTTTACCGCAAATTATTTCAGTCGTGGTGATGTGAACACGGCGTTTAAACCGCTTCGGGTTTCCAGAAGGCGCGCCAGTTGCAAAACGTGCGTGACGTCACTTGGTTTCTTCTTCTACGACTGCTTTCACGAACCACGTTCGGTAGTACTCGGCTGTCATCGCCACACAACGGAACGGAGTAGTAGTGTAGCGTAATATCGTCTTGAAATTATAAAACAATAATTGCATTTGATTTGGGATTATTACTCGTGTGAGTTTTTTCCACTGCCACCGTCGCTTTTGTTCAAATGTATGTGTAACTTGTATTATAATATATATATTTTTTGTGTCTAAATAATAACATCCATCGGCCCACGGTAGAACCCAAGGATGTTTTATATTATATAAATATACTTATACATATATAAAGTATAGTGCAGGTTTAAGTTATTCAAATAAGTATATATATGTGTATATTTATATATATATATTTGTTTGAGGTGGGTCAGCAGCCGCAACTGGATGGCATACAAACCAATATAAATAATAAAAAACACACTATATAAAACTAATATATAATATCAAAATAAACATAAAGAGTGTGATACCTCGTATCTTTCTGGTTCGGGATATTTAGGATATATACAAATAATATACAAAATAAGGCAAAAAAAATTATTATGTTATCCTGTGTATAAGATAATTCCCCATAGCCGTCAACATAGTATTGAGCATTGTATTGATTGGGATATTATTAAAGTTAATGGCACAAATAAAAACCAATGGATGTGACTGAATGTCGAAGGAATTGATTGACATGCAGTATATCGCATTCGGTTTTCCTACCGAATACCTACACACCAGAGGTCAACGGGTTACGCCCCCTTGGCTTTTGGCGCCACCCAGCGTCCGTTTGTGCACACTGCAAGGAAACTTGAGATGTTTGGCTAAAAGAAGCTGCACTAGCTAGGCACCTAGCTAGGCTAACGACAGTCCGCTCACAGTATCCACTGTCCTGGTAGCGTAGAGGATCAAACTCAGGATCTGTCCACATATCAATGCCAGGGACGACAGCAAACGTACCAATATGCGGTCTGGTTAATGTTTGATATCGGGTTGAATACGTTTCGAGTATTATTATCATTGTCGTTCCGTTGAAGCATTGTTGGATTTGAAAACGCAAACTACTCGGTAAGTTGATAAGAGTTGGTAAAGGGGGGGGGGGGGGGGGGGTTCCCGGG
>OOFB01039542.1:133140-144435 GCA_900323305.1 Trachyrincus murrayi
CCCCCCCCCCCCTTCACAAGAGCCCCTATCCAAGATTATTGTATCCATAAAATAGCTATATTTAAAGAGAAGACAAATGGTTCTGGCCAAGAATATACATCCTACACCGGCCATCTCCTCTGGAATGTCGAAAACATGGTCGTGAAACGTTTCCCTGCGTGGCCTTAATGTATGTCGAAGCCCATTGGCTGAAGCGAGATCTGACGGTGTAGACCTACACCCTACACAACACATGCGTTTCCACGTGAGGTGTCCGCAATCGACGAGGCTTAACGTCGGGAAAACCAATGGGATGAGAGTGTGAAGCAAATAGGCCTGTGTTGTCAACGTCGGTACTGTATTTGACTTCTGCGTCACCTGGTTGACGAAACGTAAATTAGTGAAACATTTCTGTATTTAGGACTGTATTATGACCCCTGGGTGAAATTAATCCCGTGTGGACAAATACAAATAATTTGTGCAGAGTTCTGTTTTTAACTCTTTGTCTTCGAGGTAAACTTTTAGGCTCAACGTACTGTTTTTTTTATTTACAGGTCAAACCCCCCCCCCACACACACACACACACACACACACACACACACACACACACACGGCATATAAACTCGGCTCAACCAATCAGCGCTCCGTTTGGTTGGAGGCCCGCCCCCTTTTTGCGGCAAAAACATGAATATTCATGAGTCGAGGGGGAAAGCGCCTATCGACGACGCCGGGTGCTGTGTTGTTATTCAGAGAAGAGGTGCGGTTTATCCCAATTAGACACATAACGCGGTCCTCTTGTTTCTTTTAGGGAGGATAGCGGGTGTCCGAGGAGGTCATGAGTTGACCACCGCCGTGATAGTAAAACTATATCTGGTCATATATCAAGTCGGCCACACGTCGACCTGACTGTTTGGCCACTGACGTATTATTATTTTGGTGGGGGGGGGGGGTCCGCAGAGGATCTTGTTGTCGTCAAATAATACAACGAAGGAAGAAAGCGAAAATGTCAGGGCAGCAGCCGACAAGTATAAAACTGGAAACGGGTACGGGTTCAATCCCGCAGGTTTTGAAGAAGCTAATGGAAATACCGCCGCCGAATCTGCTCGAGGGAGACGACGGTAAGAACAGCAGCTTCCCCAACAGGGAACTCGTGGAGGTGACCGAAGTTACCCGAACAATGCCGAGAGCCCACTCACCGTCTAGTGGCTTACAATATGTGTGCCAGTTACTCAGTTACATTTGAAGGCCTACCTAGAGTTAAAAGTATTATAATACTTTTAACTCTAGGTAGGCCTTCAAATGTAGGCCTACTATATAGATATATATATATATCAAGATAAAGCGGTACATTAAGTGTGTATGGCAACGGAATGTCGTGTTGTCATGTCGAATATACCTCTCGTTCTTTCACCAAAATAACGCGAGACTGCAACGCAAACATGGTGACACGCTTTAGGCCTCTTGGACTGCTAGTTTGGTCATTTGGCAGAGCCCAGGTTGATAACCATCTCTGACCCCGCCTGTGTGTGTGTGTGTTTTTTGTTTTTGTATCTGGCTTCTGTGCGTGTGTCTGTTTGTCTATGTGCTCCTCCAGATTCTGACAAGGAGAAGCTTTCTCCGGATGACAACCTGGACCTGGGTGGAAGCGGTATGGGGCCCTCTGCCTCCTTGACCCCGGCCATCTGGGACAAGACCATCCCCTACGACGGTGAGAACTTCCACCTGGAGTACATGGACCTGGAGGAGTTCCTCATGGAGAACGGGATTGCCGACCTCGACTCCGACAGGGGCAGCTCAGAAGGAGGCTCCCCGAAGAGGGCTCTCAAAGCCCGGGCAGCGGGGGCCGCCAAGGGCCCCTCGGCCCCGGGCACCCTGCTGCCCATCGTGGACTTGGACCAGTGCGAGGAGGAGGTGGTCACCACCAGCCAGCTAGATGTGGCGTATGAGATCTGCACAGGTGGGGGAGGGGAGACTGACACTGAGATGTAGAGGCAGACAGGGATCCAGAGGAAATATTAGAGGTCTAGTTTGCAACATGATCCTTTAAAGAACAGGGTTGTGGGTATGCTTGACTCACAAAGTACAGCAAAACAACATACAAAAACCAGGAGACGTAAAGTCTGGTCTATGAGAACAATGTGTTTTGTCCTTTTTTTTGTAATCCAATCACCAGCTGTATTTTAGTTTGTAGGTGGAGTAAAGTTAGCTGTGAATTGCATTGAAGGTAAGCTATTGAAGGTAGGCTATTATCATTGTTTTTCACTTGGCATTAAGTCTATCTTTTGCATGTTTTTTATACTGAAACTCAGATTCAGGAAAAAAAAAAGTCTAAAACAAGATTGGTCAAGTAGGAGTGAAGCTTCCTCTATTCATTAGCTGACCCTGCTGTTGGTGGGTGGTCCTACAGCACTGCTGTTATCCAGCCACTTACACGTTAACATGTTTTCCAAATAGTGCTGCACGGTGTGGAGGAAGCTTTCTATAACACATCACCCTGTGTTTATTGGGACTTGTTCACGGAGCACTTACTACTCTCGTAGTTTGCCCCCCAATATTTACTGTACGCCTAGAATGTTCTCAGCCTCGGCTGTAAGCCACTTTGGCCAAGAGCGTCTGCTAGATGTCATGTGAGCTGAAGCAGCGTTTGGTTGATCCTCTGTTCCTCCAGAGGTGACCACAGAGCCCGAGGACATCGAGGTGGACATCAAGTTTGTGCCGGACCCCACCGACCTGCTGCTGTCCACCGTGCCCGGCGGCGAACTGTTCAACCCCCGCAAACACAAGTTCACAGACGACGAGCTCAAGCCCCAGCCCATGATCAAGAAGGCCAAGAAGGTGTTGGTTCCCGACGAGAAGAAGGTACGCATGCGTACACACATTCTGACGAGAGAGAGAGGCAGAGAGGGATTTGTATTCAAAACCAATTCCAAGTCCAAATGAGATGTTTCTAAATATATTCTAAAGATAGGGTATGATCGCACGCATCGGCCCCTTCTACAGAGAGGTCCCGCAATATTGCCATAAAGAAATGCCTATCCTCTTCCTCCTCCTGCTCCTCCTCTTCCTCCTCCAGGATGAGAAGTACTGGCAGAGGAGGAACAAGAACAACGTGGCGGCCAAGCGTTCCCGTGAAGCCCGGCGCCTGAAGGAGAACCAGATCACGGTGCGCGCGGCGTTCCTGGAGCGGGAGAACACGGCGCTGAGGTCGGAGGTGGCCGAGCTGCGGAAGGAGTGCGGGCGCTTCAAGGCGGTCGTGACCCGCTTCCAGGCCAAATACGGACACCTGTGAGAGACCCAGCAAACACTCCCCAGGATCCTGTAATGTACACATGGCACAGGGCAGCCATTGTTGCACGTCACACCAGTCTCCCCCGTGTTAAATAGTATATTTTATTTTATAAAGAAACTCCGTCCAGCTCAAAGGTCAATATTTAGTCATAGGGTTCAACTGATACAGCTTTTAAAGGTTTATACCGGCATTGGTGGACTATGGCTGCTAATGTCAATCAGTATCTATCAATGTACTTTCTTTACATTGGAAATTATATATTTTTATTTTACTGAATTTTAATAATCAAAACAATTGTTGAAAATAAACAATTGTTTTTGCCACAATTTCCTACCTATTTGACCTAATAAATCTATACAACATTAGAGATGGATCAATGGAAAGTAGATTTATGACAAAAACGCAATATCAGAAAACAGCTTGAAAAGGTGAATAGATAACTGCTGATGATGGAGACATCACTGCTTGTTATCAAATGTCCTTAATTTTATTACTTACTACTACTTTATCTACTTGCCTCCCACTGGGGGGGCGGGGGGTTGTCGGATGTTTCGAGATGCTAAAACATGTCCACATTGAGACAGTGTTGTGTGGAAGAGGTCATTTGTAATGACATCTGTTTATACATTTTGAGTTCTTGTCTTTTAGTATTTTATGAGGCAGGTTAAGACCAGAGTGAGGCAGTTTGTCAATGAAATGTTACCCAATATAACTCCAATAACTTAACTTTATTCAGGAAACTTTATTCACTCCTAAGCCATGGCACAGAATTGTAGTTTGTATCTGGAAAAGGCGTTGACGATGTGGTCCGACGCTAGTGTTTATCATGCTTGAAAGGGTCTATTTTGTATAGGTTGTCTTATCTGTAATAATGTAATATGTAGTATCTACTTTTGCTTGCCTTGTAAATAGTTTTAGAACTATATTTTTAAGGGTTTTGTTTCACAGAGATAATTTTTAAATGTAAGTCAACGTTTGTGCGACATGAATTGCCCGTCTCTAGTCCAGCCTAAAATGTTATTCAAAAGTTGCTCCATTTCCTTAGGTAGCCCTTTTATATCGGAACTTAAAGTACATTTAGGTGGCTAACGGCTAAATACCAGCTCCCCCACCTTTGCATTGATTTCATGTTAAAGATTTTACTTGTATCAGGATCCTCTGTCAGGAAAAAGTGTCTTTTCACTGTCAATGCAGTACTCTGTTCACATTGCTCATGTATTTTATGGGAACAAAAATAAAGTAGTTTTTTTTTTGTCAACTAGAAGATGGGCCTACTGTATTTTCCTTTTTGCTATTGTTTGACATGGTCACTTTCATTTAACAGAGATTTTTACCTAGCATATTTCTGCTGTGCTTCAAGGTCTTGCTAGAGATTTATAACTTAACTACCAGGCCTATACACATTGTTCTTTGTTATAAAACTCTTAACTGAAGGTGAAAGTGTACTGACAAACTTCCGACACATTCTTAACATTTCTTTTGCATGAATAATAAGGGAACACTTTTATATCAACATTGAAGGATATTTTAACCAGTGGCAATGATTCTTTTCCTAAGGTTTTAAAAAGTTTTGACATCTGCTTACACAACCCTGTTGAAGTCTGTTTACTAAGTGGACAGCTAGAAGACAAGTTACTCCATCAGTGTTAAGCCAATTATATAATCTGCATGCGATGCAGATGTTTGCTCAGTTCCCATATTTGGACCTGCCTTTCAACGTCAACAAAGGCTGGCCTATATAAGACGAGTCCATGCAATGTGGGACATCCACAGCTCATCTTTTCACACACTAGAGGGAAAATGATATGGCCTACTGTGCACCGTCCACATCAGCATGAGAATGAAAGATCGCTATCTAGTGGTGTAAACTTGTATTAGACCACAAATGGCCGTTGTTGGGATGAGGGTAAATGAAAAGCAATGGCTGTATTCTTACAAAAGAAGTATTGCTGCCTACTCCACCTCAACCCTATTTGTGTGACTTGATTAAGCCATGGGGTTGTATATTGGTTATAGATTTAAATGCAGGATAGTAGTAATAGTGCTAGTACTAAAATAACACAAACCATATAAAAAGGGCGCTTTATTGACAAGCCAAAAAAAGTTTATTAAAAATAACTAGTTTCATGAAAACAAAACAAAAGCACAAATGCCTCCGGATCTTCACCTCTTCTTGAAACCATACTTCTTTCTCTCATAAAACAGATCAGTTTTTGAGCTTCCCAGGTTCACAATCTTAGGACAGCCGTCCCTCTGTAGACACAAGTTCGAAAAATGTGTTTGTTAATGCATGTGACACGTTATATTCTAAAATTACATTAATGAAATCTTACACTATTACTAAACTATAAAATTCGACCTAAAATCCAGTGTCATATGACTGGAACAGGTATAATGGCAAAGTGTCTCCAGTCTTGCATGACTACTTTGTAATATTTAGAAAACCTACATCTTTCTCCTGGATGGTGCACTCTTTACAGTAGTAGGCATCAGAAACACCGGGTCCTCCACAGATGACACATCGTCCCTGGTAGGAACCGTAGTTACACTCGTCACAGATACGCACCAGCGTGCACGGTCTCACGTAGGAGTCACATATGACACATTTACCATCACCTGGATGAGTGGGAGGAAATTAAACAAATCTATTAATGTGTTGATCAAATCTAAAAACAAAGACGAAATGAAGTAAAATGAGTTAACAATATGATCAGATGGTGCAATCCATTGTTAGCGAAACAATATGGTATAACTTAACCATAGTAATGACATGCCATAGAATAAGTCTACATTTATGCTCAACATTTCTTAAATCTCAAGATCATTCAAATTAAGACATTTTAAAAATAACCAATGCACACGTTTTGATAAATCATAAATAAATCATAAATCATATTCCACATTCATAGTCCACAGTAACTGACAATTCGAAGATACTCACATTTTTCACATAGTCTTCCAATGGCTGAAAAGGAAGCAAGTGGCCATCAATAAACAGAAGTGCAAGTCTATGCAATGTAGCTAGCAGTTAGCTTACTGTAAAGAGTATAGTTTTATAAAAACGTGTCTTACGTTGTATTTAATTAGCATATGTGATAACGCAGAACTTAGAAAAGGCGAATATTACAGTGCAATATTTAACGAACAACGTTTTCTGGTTAATGTGGGATTTCAATGAAATCCATGCTGTAACGTTAGCATGCTAGCCTGCTTGGACACTTCGAGCCAATGTTAAAGCAAGACTTGAGTTCGTGTTAATCCTGCCAAATGAAGAAAATACACACATATATCGTACTAATCAAACATACCAACACCGGCTTGTTTCCTGCAAAATATCAAATCTGGATGATGCTTTGCCATTGTTGGCAAACGCAAGACAACCGCCGTAGACTGTTGATTTCTTCTTCGGGTTCGTACGGAACCGCTGCTTGTTCCGCAAGAGCTGACAGCACCGCCCCCTACTGTTCAAGCCGCTATTACCTGTTTAATGTAGTGTATTATTGGCTATTTTGCAAATCACCCATGCGCCTTTTTCGTGTTATGTTTGATATTTTAAGTAATCTCCCTTTTTTCAATAATGTTGATAAAATAATTTCATTTAATAATGTCATCATAACTAACCTCATCATACAGTACTTCATTTCCATATTCATTATTATGTTCACTTCAAAGCATATAACGGCAGTTTATTTATTATATTTATTTATTATTTATTATACAAAAAATATCTGTCACTGTCAAATGTTTCAAAATCCCTTGTTTTTTCAGAACACAGAAACCCAAAAATTTAATCTTTGACTGACTTGTTTATTGTTTTTTTTACGTTTTCTTACGTTTTCTTTATAACAAACTGTACCAGATTTGAACTTTTACCTAATTTGAACATTTTTACACTTTAGTAGTTTGGTCCTTGTAGCTTACTAAAATTATTTAAATATGTTCATTTTTACTCATATAAATGATGCAATATCATGTATTTATAACATACATGTTAAATGAAGTTAGAATATAGCATCCTAATTCAGAACTTAATTTTACTTCTTTAAACAATCATAACTAAATACAAATAATAAGCATTTACTGTCCTTCAAGGACATGCGGCGATTCCACCAAACAAAACCAAGACGTCACCATTGCGCGACACATCTTTGTCAGTGAACAAAATGGCAACGTACTGTCTGACTGTCGCTCGGCTCCAGGTAAGCTTTAAATTTCCTTAAACCGGGGATATTTACGCCTGCATGAGAGTCGGAATCAACTATTCGTTACTGTTATAAACATGGTAGTCGTTGATAGGATATTGGCGTTAGATAAACGGGTAGTTTGAACTGTTGAATGCTGGTCCAGGTCACCGTGCCCCTAGCTCAGCCAGAAGTGCACGGCGGGGGTCAACTTTATTTATTACCTCACCAATTACGACCAGATTTTTAATTTACAAACCTGTCACTGTTAAGGACTGTGTCCGCACATTTCAACGTACATTTGCTACACCTGGTTACTGTAGAAATATGATATTTAACAGCAAGGTTAACACAAGGTTAGTGCGTACATCTAGCACAGTCGCTGACAGACGAGGTGACTTGTCGCAGAATACACCTCCCAGAGTCATAACGCGTGTTTCCAAAACTAAGTCATTCATTTATATTGCTACTTAATGAAAACGTGCTTGCTTATTTAGATCCATCTGTAATTGCACATCGCACAGGCTATTCTGACTATCAGGGTGAATTGCAGCAGACGACTAAAATCCCACATTTGACGTGGATGTTTAATGTGTTTTCTAATGGATAATGAAAACTAACTGTATGTAAGTCCCTGCTTGCGGAACTGTGAGTGACAGCTCCTTCTTTGTAATTGCCTCCCCTTTGGAGAGAGAGAGAGACCACTGGAGATGCAGCTGTTAACTCAAATGCCATTTCGCACTGTATAACTACCAACCACTATTCCTTTAATACTACTATTTTCGTTTGACGTTACTGTTTTTCCTTTTTTATATTTTTATTGGACAGTGTTTACCCTTCCACCATTCCATCCTCTACCTCCCTCCATGTTTATTTACTCAACTTGATCCTCTCTAACTAACCTCCCTCCAACCACAATGTGATGTCATTTTTTTTCTCTTTTTGCTTTGCTCTTCTAGCTGGCCCTGGGCCAGGGGGCACGCCGCCTGCATGTGTCGGCCGCATTTAGCGCCAAGGCTAAAGTGTCAATGAGCCGCTTCGAGACCACCTCCTACGTCAACTACGAGAAGCTCCAATCAAATATTGACATTGTTCGCAAAAGGTCACTACAGCTGCTGCAGTATATGCTTGCATGACATTAGTGTTGTCTTATGCCTTCTGCCAGACAGAACATTTTAGTTTTTGTATTGACGATGCACATTTGATTGATTGCGCACATTAAAGTTGCCTTAGGTTGACACCAAAAATGGGGTGAAAAAATCTGGCGAGCTCACCGCATGCCTCGTACGGTCTTGTCATATTGGCCTAAAAATAGCCATATCTTTTTATGTCTCCAGACTCAACCGACCCCTCACTCTGTCCGAGAAGATAGTGTACGGTCACCTGGACGACCCCCACAACCAGGAGATCGACCGCGGTCGCACCTACCTGAGGCTGCGGCCCGACCGCGTAGCCATGCAGGACGCTACCGCCCAGATGGCCATGCTGCAGTTCATCAGCAGTGGGCTGGCCCGTGTGGCAGTGCCCTCCACCATCCACTGTGACCACCTGATCGAGGCCCAGACCGGCGGGAGCGAGGACCTCGCCAGGGCAAAGGTAAGCTCAGGTCAAGGTCCTGCAGGCAGGTCGGACACCTCATTCCTAATACTAGGAAAGAAGACTTAAGCCTGGTCCTACCTGCTATATGTGGGTTGGGTTGGGTTACCAGAAACAAGATGTTCTACTGAGCTAGCTCTCTCGTTTCACATCCCCAGGAAGTTAACCTGGAGGTCTACAACTTCTTGGCCAGCGCCGGTGCCAAGTATGGAGTCGGCTTCTGGAAACCCGGTTCTGGAATTATCCATCAGGTAGTTCAACTCTTGGTCTTTTTTTTTCTTTTTTCTTTTTTCCCCATTACACCATAGCAATCAAAATGCTGACATACTAATCTGCTTTCTGTCTAGATCATCCTGGAGAACTACGCCTACCCGGGGGTGATGCTGATCGGGACCGACTCCCACACACCCAACGGCGGTGGACTGGGGGCCATCTGCATTGGCGTGGGAGGGGCCGATGCCGTTGACGTCATGGCTGGCATCCCCTGGGAGCTCAAGTGTCCTAATGTGCGTGGCACCCCTCCGCTATTACCCTAACCTTCTCGACTATTTGGTCTGTAGTCCCACTTCATTACAAAATAACCATCATAATCACCAATAATAATTGTGGTTGTGTGTACAGGCGGATGTTTCTTAGGTGTAGTGTAAATGTGTACGGCCCCAATGAAGGTTTTCAGATGTTGAAGGACTTGCACACATGGTGGCAAAGATGACGAAAAAAAAAACTACAGTATGTCAATCGTTAAAGCGCTCCTAAAACGTTTATTTAACCTGTTTCTTCATTGACTGATGACAGGTGATTGGCGTGAAGCTGACGGGCAGCCTGTCTGGCTGGACGTCTCCCAAGGACATCATCCTGAAAGTGGCCGGCATCCTGACGGTGAAGGGTGGCACCGGGGCCATCGTGGAGTACCACGGGCCCGGGGTGGACTCCATCTCCTGCACTGGTCAGTACCCACCAGGCGGCACACTAGGTTGATAATTATTTACATTTGGGATGAACCGGTGGCCCTTTGGCCAACGCCCAGCTGGGCTTGCTTGTCTGTTTGTTTGCATGGGCAGAAATGCGTGTTCTCGCTCTCTCTCCTTCATACATTTCACCCAGTAATTTCCTGAAATAAAAGCAGGTGTTTTTTGGAAGGTTTAATTAGAGGCTAGTCGGGGGTTAATTAGGAAGTTATGAGAGGTTTGTCTCGCTTGACTCATGCGTTGTTGCTATAGTAATTTGGCTTAGATTATTAAGCTCAGAGGTTGGCTTTATGTGCCTGGGAGTGGACCACACCTTCATTTAACAACATCCCTGAAAACGGGCCTTTTGATGGCTATTATTGGGTGCAGATCTGTCTCCTTCCCACAGTTGACCTCCATGGAATTCTTCTGCAACACGGTGCTCGCGCTCGTTATCTTTGAGTTATCGTTGAAAGTCTACACTGCATATATTATCTGCATTTTGTTTATTCAAAGCCTAAATCTCAAACTCACCTTTACACACCACCTGTTGGACTTTGTAATTGTATTGGTATAAAATACATAATCAAAATGTGGGAGCAGTGGGATATTTTCTTGATGGGTGTTATCGTCTGCTGAACTGAAGGAATGGCCACCATTTGCAACATGGGAGCCGAGATTGGCGCCACAACATCAGTGTTCCCCTACAACCACCGCATGAAGACCTACCTGGAGAAGACAGGCCGAGGAGGTATTTATTTCTTTATTTCTTTTTTCATTCATTCATACATTTTTTAAGTAAACAGACAAGTGCGTGTTTCCATTTAGTCCTGTTTTTTTGCTGCATGGGTCGTGATATGACGATAAACAGAAAATGGTGTACCATTATCAGTTTATGCAATGGAGGTAAACCCTGGAAAAGTTAAGATGACATTGTGCATAGGGCTGGGCGATGTGGCCCAAAATCAGTTTATTGATAATTATTGCTATATATATAATTTCTGTCAAGTTTAATTGTGTGTGTGTGTGTGTGTGTGTGTGTGTGTGTGTGTGTGTGTGTGTGTGTGTGTGTGTGTGTGTGTGTGTGTGTGTGTGTGTGTGTGTGTGTGTGTGTGTGTGTGTGTGTGTGTGTGTGTGTGTGTGTGTGTGTGTGTGTGTGTGTGTGTGTGTGTGTGTGTGTGTGTGTTGAATTTATTAGCATGACTCGAATACTCGCCAAAAAAATGAAGGGTCCAAAATGAACACCCAAGGGAAAATGCGCGTAGGCGTTAGGGTTAGCCTACAGCCTACTGTAGCTTGTACT
>OOFB01039542.1:158804-175487 GCA_900323305.1 Trachyrincus murrayi
CCAGGGACCTGCCCAGCCCCCTGCCCACCAAGCGCACCCGCACATACTCTGCGTGAGTGGCTGTGTGTGTGTGTGTGTGTGTGTGTGTGTGTGTGTGTGTGTGTGTGTGTGTGTGTGTGTGTGTGTGTGTGTGTGTGTGTGTGTGTGTGTGTGTGTGTGTGAGAGACAGAGAAAGAGAGAGAGAGAGAGAGAGAGAGTATGAGAGAGAGAGTATGTCAAGTGTCGAATATACTGAAGGTATAGGGGATAACATTGTGAAGATTGGCCTTATTAAGGCCTAATTAGCTTAGCCTAATATGTTAGCATCTGGTACTAAATGCTGACTGCATAATGTTTTGTTTTGTGTGTGTGGCAGGTTGGGCTCTGGTAATTTATGAATGAATCATTATTTATGAATGAATGATGAATAAACATTATTTATGAATAATTCAAGAAAAACTTGATAGATTCATCTGAAAATTCTGATGAATTATTAGCTTTCCCCTGTGTGATACTATCAGTCCTGCAGTCTGTCCTCGTTACTCTCCCTTTGTTAATTGACACTGACCCCTTTCACCTTTGACCCCGACTCTGTGCTAACAGTTCGGTGCGCGCCACCTCTGGTCCAGTCTACAAAGGGGTCTGCAGGAACTTCTCTCGGTCTCGGGGTCACGGGTTCATTCGACCTTCTCATGGAGGAGAAGACATCTTTGTCCACATCTCTGAGTAAGTGTATCTAGATTAAGGGTCCAAACACCAAATTCAATTGGTAGGAAGAGATGTACTTTATCTAGTCTTGATGGAGGCTGACTGAGATCAGATCATAAATGTCTTGTTTTAGTTTAACGTATTTGATGGTCATTTATCTTAAATTAGCTAAATTAGCTGAATTAGCTGCATTGGCTGAATTAGCTGAATTAGCTAAATGTGAATTTGACATTTCAATTAAAGCATATTGACACTTTGTTACAATGACTTAAACTTAGACTTAAACTTCATAGTGAAATGATGAACATGTTTTCTTTACATCCATAAAATTGGAAGACAAGGCAGAAAATTATTTTAGTGCAATTTAGCCATTTTAGCTTTTACCAAAAGTGACACAGTGAATTCAGACATATGTCAGGTAGGCATCTTGCTAAATTATGCCTATAGGTAGGCTGCGGACATGTATCGAACCCTATACCCTTCGAATGGGAGCGGAACACCCTGTCCTATTATGGGACCCATTTAAGAGTCAAAGTCTAAAAGAACTCTCCAAGGTCAAATGAAGATTCATTCATTTAGTGCTCCACTCTGTCTCTTCTGACAGCATCGATGGGGAATATGTGCCCATGGAAGGAGATGAAGTCACGTACAAGGTGTGCCCCATCCCTCCCAAGAACCAGAAGATCCAGGCGGTGGAGGTGGTGATCACCCATCTGAACCCGGGGACCAAGCATGAGACCTGGTCTGGACAGATCATCAGCTCCTAGACACTGCGTCTGGTCTAGGGTAACCCAAGGTGTAGGGTTATGGCTGGGGACTGTGTGTGTTCGTGTGTGTGTGGGCGGGCGGGCGGGTGGGGGTACTATTCTGGGAACAACATCTTGGTGGGGAAACTTTGTTTGAGGGTTAGGTGGGCTCAATGTTTGAGCCCACCTGAAGTTGAGACTGTTTATATCCTGGGATTGGTTTATGGATCCAAGGATGTTGTACCTTGGATGGTTTGCTGTTGGTCGGGGATGGGACTTGGAGGGGTGATTGTATGTATGGGTTTATATCGAGGGATTTGGCGCTTGGATACAAAAGGTTTGGATTCCGAAGGACCTTGAGTGAATGAGGCTTTGATTGTGTATTGATTGATTGATTGATTCAAAAGGGATTTGAGACCCAGAGGTCAAAAGTGAGCAGCTGCAGATGCAGGTGAGCAGGCAGCCAGGGTAAAACATTTTCGGAATACAAGGTATGTCCCCTTTAGATATTGCACTACATTCTGTCGTATTTGGCCACGGTGGCGATGCAGCACGTTGGATGGACCATTTCCTACGAGGGTTGATGGTTACAATGGAGGAGATGTGACGTGACAGCAGACCTATCCTATTGAGAATCAGACGGCTTGGTTTCAAATGGATAGAGTATAGCGGATGGGAGTCTACGGACCTAGGAAGGAAGGAAAGAAGGAAATAATGGAGGTAGGGAAGAAGGGAGGAGGATGGTAGGACATAAGGAGGGAGGCACGGAGAAGGAGACGAGGATGAAAAGTTTAAGTGGGGAGTGAGGCATGCATACAAAGTAAGGGGGCGTGGGAGGTTCGTGTTTATCTAATGGAATCGGGGAAATTAAAATGAAAATAAAACAAATATGCACATTTCTTATCACCTTTTGAAAAAAATGGGTGGGATGCTGACGTCTGTGAGCTTTTAATTTGTGATTGATATAAAAAGAATGCTCAAACTTTTCAGCGATTCAGTGACAAAATGGTGGCCAAGGAGATTGTTGGATGTGAAAAGGAAATGGACGATGAGCTATTTAACTTTGTAAGAGTTCAGTAAAGTCAAAGACAAAGACAACCAACAGAGTGTGAAGTCGTCCTAAATTATGAGTTTGAACCAATAATTTTCTATTTATTTAATTATTTATTTATTCGTATCGGTCAGCAACGCAATGGCTTTCTAACCACGTCTCGGTAGACGGTTCATTAATAAAACGTGTCTTCAAGGCTAAGCCTGTTTAAAGCCCTACTCTAACGATACTGCCCGTTTTATGCCTTCCCTCAATTTTCATGCCAAGAATTCAGAAAACATAAAATCTTCCACAATGCAGTTAAAAATGTCATATGAATGTTTATGTTGCCTTTTTAAAGACGACAAAGTGATGTCCAAAATGGATGAACAAATACTGTGATGTTTTGGAAATTGCCATGTTCTAATCTTTTGTTGTACTAAAAATGTGTGTGTGTACGACTAGTTTCATGCAGGAACTCCTTAGGTTAAATGTTTATTTGTATTAGCATTTTCCATAAGCCCTTAATTTCTTACCATGATTGTGATTGGACATTGTAGTGATTGTACTATATCTGTTTGCTGTTACTTTGCCACGGATAAACCAGGGGACATTTTCATTTGTCTTCAGAAGCACTTTCATGTCAAATCACTGTGACAATGTGTATTGTCTTCTAGCTGAAATTAAAAAAAAAAGTAATACTGTAGGCTATCTGGTGTAAAATTGTGTGAAATTTCATTTCTATTGAGTTTCATTCTATTTTGTTCTATTTTGTCTGCATGTGGAAAGGAAAGCAGAACATATGGATAGACAGAAAACGGTTTTAAATGATGAAACGTCGTCATATACGCTTTAGTCATACCTGCTTTCCACCGATAGGGGGCGCAATATACTAAGATAATCACAACGAAGAGGTCACCAGCTCTTTAAAGTTTAAACCAACCGACTCTTCACATCAACACACCTTGTTTTGTTGCCATTGACTACATAATACATGAGTGTAGGGTTAAAGGTTAACTGTAAGGGGCCTCATTAAATACTTTCTCATCTGGCTGTGAATCTGTTTCAAAGATTGTAGGCCTATGTGTGATTATGGTCCAATAAAAGGACATAGAAATTAGGAAAACAACCGCATTCGTGCGAATAATAGAATATCAGAAAAGTGCACCTTTACACCATGGGACAAAATATCCACACACACACACGCACGCACGCACGCACACACGCACACACGCCACCTTGTTTTCCTTTATATGTAATTTGAGTGAGTTTTCATATCTAACCGTATCTTTGTTAGTAGTTGTGCGTTTGTGTGGTCGAATGATTAAATTCCATCTACAAACACACACACACACACACACACACACACACACACACACACAACCCTGAAAGTAATACTTCCCCTTCACCAACCTATCAATTTCTTCTAGTACTCTCGCCGTTTTTTTGGAGGTTCATTGACAGATTCAGTTGTATTCTGTGTACGCAGCCAATAAACACAGGGAATATCGGCTAACTAACCAAAGGTTCTGGGTTCAAAGCCCACTGTCCACCTATGGAATCCTTGAGCAAGATGCCCTAACCCCTACGTGCTCCATATCTGTATTCACTGTCACGTTAGATAAAAGTGTTTGCTAAATAACAAAACATTAATAGATAAAAAACAATGTGTGTGGATGATTCCTTATATAGGGAAAAAATATCACAATATTTGTCTAAAAATACAGCACTTCATTCTCTACAGTTTGAGTATACTTGTATTATACTTGAGTATACTTATATGTATTTACTTACTGATATTCATAATTACGTACACGATAGGAGCCTGGTGGTGCAGTGTTGCTCCAGGGTCAACATGAGACAACATCATACTGTTTTATTAGAGCACAAAAGAGAAAATCATAAATCTGTGTGTTTACCTATAGAGGAGGGGTGTGACTCAGGTGACCTTTGTTTGATGTTGTTACCCTCCACTTCTCTATTCTCGACATTTAGGCGGTCTTCCTATTCCTTATTATTTCTATATTCACACACACACATACACACGCGCACGCACGCGCGCGCGCGCGACACACACACACACACACACACACACACACACACACACACAACTTACCTTTAACTAGTTTCACCTGCTCCAAGCGTCTGCAAACGTGCACGGTTCCTCGCTTCCTGTTCTGTTTGCTCCCTGTCCAGTTTTATTGGGCCTGCTATCTCGTTCAGCACACCATCCCCAGCGGTCGAAACATTCCCAAGAATTGTTTGGTGTGTGTGTGTGTGTTCATTTATTTCATTCATTTAATTTATATCAAGATTTTTTTCTCAGCCCAAATCAAGCCAAACCTCTGTGTATATAACGGTGTGTGTTTATATTGCTTTCTTCCGTTTCTATCTTGCCTATAGGCTGTTGTCTCAGTAAACGATCTTGGTGAGATTTTTATTGGGCTTTTGACTCAAAACCCCACCTCGGCGGTGCGCTCGTCTGTGCCAATGCTGGTTGTACATTAACGACCTGACCCGCAACTATCAGCTGAGTTACAACGCAGGGAGCAAGGCAGATGTAGGCCTACGTGTGAAGGGCCAACAGCTCCGTGGATTAGGGGGCCTACTCACGACCCCAGTGAAGCGACGGGCCTACATGTTGAATAGTCGGTAGGCCTGTATATAGCCTACAAACTCCTAGTCTTATACGAGCAAACTTTTATTTTGACAGCGGATATTTTTTTTCCCCCCCCCCCTTGGACGGGGCCATGGAGTCCCATGGAAAGGGACCATTGTTTAACATTGATGGATATTAATTATTGTTATTAACTCAGTCGGTTGAGTCTTCCGCTTCGTTTTTTTTTTTGAGTCTTCTTCTCAGAGGAGGTCAACAAGCTAAATCACTCAAAATGGTCTGGCGTTGGTGTCTACTGGTGTCCACGTTGACTCTGGTGTTCGGCCAGGATCAGAAAATCCAACAATGTTTCGGCAGGAGCTTGATCAACGTGATCCTGCTGAACGACGACGAGGCTCCCTGGAGCATGAAGTTCGTGAAGGGAACAGTCAGGGAGGCCGTTGAGCAAATCAACGCTGATGCTGGTAAAGTGATTTAATCCTATAAAGCCCATAGACTTCAGGGCCATCAATCTGGTAACGATGTATAATGATATTTATCCTTTATTATTATTATTATTATTATTATTATTATTATTATTATTATCCATTATCGTTAGTCTACAATCATTGACAAATAACCGGAAAATAGTTAGGAAACAGTCTATAACTTTTTTTTGTGTTTGTTAATAAGATATTAGGCCTATTCAACATATTAAACTTAAAAGAAAATATATGTAATTGTTTAAAAAAAAAGATGTACCCATAGCCTACTTAATATATGGCTATATCAAGTATTTGTATTTACTGTACCAGAGGCAACAGGTCATGCACTCTCATGCTCTGTCATGTACTCCTACCCATTTCCCCAAATTAAACAATGTTTTTTTATTAAAACATTATTTTGTTGTTGCATATAGCCTATGCATGAGACAATCAGCATACTCACCAATAATCAATAAACGTCATGCGTTGGCCATTTAGCAACTCTGAAGTGCTCTAGTTGACTATTTAACCACCACAAATCCTCTTATGTGCACGAAATATGCTGTTGACACACCAGAGGATGAAAGAGCTTAGAGAAGAGAGAGCTTTTCTACCCTCTAGTGGCCAGAGATCCCTGAATGCTGCTTTAAAGGATAATATTAGCATTTAATAAGAAAGATCATATATATATATATATATGTATATATATATATGTAAAGTAAAGTAGCCTGATCAGCATACAAAAATAAATGGTCTTCAAATAGTTGCTGCGATGAAAGAATGAGATGTAGATAAAACAAATAATATAAATAAATAAACGTATACCACATATAAAAATAGATATACGACATAAAAATATATCTAATGTTTTTAAAGTGTTTAATAATGCAATAGCTGAACTTCCGGTGCTCTATTTTGTTCTGTTCGATAAGACGTGAGCCTCAACCTCACAGTTCTCTTCAGAGACTTCAACTCGGATCTCTACAAGAAGAAAGGCTGTGGGAGCAGCACGTGTGGTGGAGTGGAGACCATTAAAAATCTCAACGTGAGTGCATCCCAATGCAATTCCACCAGCTACGTACATATGTACTACACAAGCGACATGCGTTTACATTGCCGAAACACAACAAAGTGAAATGAGATGCGAAAATACGATGAGAAGTGTAAATATTCACAACTATCATAAACAACCAGATAACAACGATCTAGGAATGTGTGTGCAGTGAAAAAAAAGTTGTTGAGTAATATGATAATATTTGTAATTATTGATAATATTATTACAATTGTAAACATTGTAATTCGTTGGTTTAATTGGTTGACACGGCCGGTGGCATGAACGGGTGAATGTGAGGCACTAATTGTAAAGCTTTTGAGTGGCCACCAGTTCGAAAAAAGCGCTATATAATTGCAGTCCATTTACCATCGTGTCAAAAGTGAACATTGTCGTTGCTGTTGGATTTGCTCTTTCGTTGTGGTCGCACAGGATGTCAGAAGGTCATCACAGATACGGCAGTTTGCTTACGTCTTCAGTGTTTTCAAAGTCCCTGTTTGGGAGCGACTGTTTCTGATATCCTGCTACAGTAAACACCTGATACGATACATCCCTGTATCATCCATCCCACAGGAGTCAGGGGAGGTGGGATGTGCCCTGCTGGGCCCCACGTGCACCTACGCCGCCTACCAGATGGTCGAGTAAGTGGTTCCCACGTGCCCTCCGTCCTCGTCTATCGCTCCACGTTGCTCTCGCTCACCTTTCTCTCCCTCAGCACGGAAATCGGCCTGCAGCTGAGCATGCCCATCATCTCGGCGGGGGGCTTCGGCCTGTCCTGCGACTTCAAACCCCTGCTGCAACGGGTCCTGCCGCCGGCCCGCAAGGTGTCCAACTTCTTCTCACATTTCTGGAGGTTCGAGCACAAGGTGAAGCCTTCGTGGGACTCAACCTATATCTACAAGAAGCAAAGCAACACGGAGGACTGCTTTTGGTGAGTTTTAGTTCATTTTGCCACCTGGTGTCAGGGGGATTCGGGGGTTAGATCTGTCTGTCTGTCTGTCTGTGTGTCTCTCTCTCTCTCTCTCTCTCTCGCTCTCTTGCTCTCTCTCTCTCTCTCTCTCTCTCTTGCTCTCTCTCTCTCCCTCTCTCTATGGAGGTTGAAAGCGTGAATGAATGAGTAAATAGTGAAATATTTAGTGAATCCTTGTTTTTGCAGGTATATGAATGCGCTGGAGGCGGCTTCGGCCAATTTTTATTCCGTAGTTCCACAGCGAGTGATTCTTCGGAAGGTGGAGGACCTCAAATCAAAGCTGCAGTTCCCCCAGAACAGGACCAGCAACTGTGAGTCCGCAATGTTGCTCAATGGCACAAAGATGGGTCAGATTGGTTGTGTGTTGGTGCATTTTTGTTGCATATTTTTCTTCATTTTAATTAGTATGTAATTAGTAATTTGTGATGGTTATTGTTATGCTGCAAAGACAAGCATCAAACAAGGTGTTACAATTCTCCAACATTAAGGCATACTAATGATAAAATACATTTTAACCACCATAAGCAAGGACAATGGTCACAAAAAATACTTTAAAATAATCAAACTGCGGTGGGGCATTTCATATTGTACATGCTTCATAGATGTTTCTGTACATTTGTATGTTATGTGCTGGGTGTGTGGTATGGGCATAAATCACAAAATATGGCCAATGCTTAACCTGTTACACATTAACCACACATATATACCATCGCACCTGTAACTTGAGTCACATTGGATAAAAGCATCTACTAAATGACTCAATGTAAACATGAGTACATATAAATGTAATACAGCCGTACATAAAACTGTACATGTAAGCGTCTCTCGCTATCGTTTCTGTTTTATCGGCAGTGTTCATTGCTTGTGGCTCCCCGGCTGACATGCAGGAAATGAAGAACGGGACGGTGGACAAGGGAGACGTCCTCTTCATGCTCATCGACCTTTACAAGTCAGTCCTTCCTCTCCCTCTATATATCCCTCGCTCTCTTTCATTCCCCCCCGCTTCCCTCACTTTCTACTCTAGGTAAACAGACAGGCAAACACGACATGTACATACACACGCACGCACGCACACACATGCGTGCACAAACTCACACCGCAAATACCGGCTAAAGCCCGCAAGTGTTGAGTGCCTCGTGTTTAGTCGAGGACAAGGTGGAAGGGCTGAATGTAGGTGTCGGTGTGTCGGTGTGTGTGTGTGTGTGTGTGTGTGTGTGCGTGTGCGGTCGGGGCCTAGGTAATCCTTAACACTGCCTCTCTGGGTTTTCTTGTTCACTACACAGTGATAAGTATTATAGGAACGCGTCGTCCATGCCCTTCATGGAGAACGTATTGGTGCTGACAATGCCGGACACCAGGAATTACACCGTGGACACGGACCTTGGCGATAACATCACGGTGGGAAAATCAGCGCAGTTTAATATTCAAATGGTTTCATTGATTGTTTCATTGATTCATTGTGTTTATACTTTTATTTTTATTTTGTTAAAATTTTTGTTAAACTTTTATTTTGTTAAAATTTTTGTTAAACTTTTATTTTGTTAAAATAGCATTCTCTGCCAAGCAACCATATGGGTTCACAGACTTGATAGATCCTTGTGTTTTTAATTGTTTCACCTGGAGGCGAGATACTCTTAGACTTAGAGATGAGACGTTTAGGTTGGAAGTTTACATTGATTCTGTGTTGTTTCCTGTACAGATGAATGACTATATGGCGGCTTATCACGACTCAGTGTTCCTTATCGGTGATGTGATGAGGAAGGTCTGGGGCAAAGCTGAGGAAGTTGAAACAGTGCAGTCTATCAATCTCAGTTACTTCAGGAACGTCACCTTTTATGGTAAGAACGTGGACAAAGAAAAAAAAACGTGAAAATAATAAATTAAGAGGAGGTACCACGCTTATGATTGTTCTTTAAAGGTCCTCGCTTATCTCTAATTTATCCCTATATTTAACGTATGTGAGAAATGGTTGCCAGTGGAATATCGTGGATGAAAATACACGTGTGTTTAATCTGATTTAATCAAGATTTTATTTCAATTGAAATGTAAAGGGGCATTAATCAATGTCTGACCACTAGAGGGCAGAAAGAGGCAGAAACTATATCTCACAAGATAAAACTACTTTAACACCTCAGCTGTGTGACAAGGGGGTTAGAAATATAGTAGGTGGTACACTAATAAATCGCATGGACCGCAATAAATCATGTCAAATTCGTATTATATATTTTGTGGAAGTTTGTTGTTCGATGATCTGTTGCATGTCTAGGTGAAGGTGGGACCTACAAGCTGGACGAGCATGGGGACAGGGATGTGACATTCTCTGTCATTTACACCACCAAAGACAATAAGGTAACTCATGGGACCATCTAATGTTCACGTTATGTTTCATTTCTGCTTTTAATCAGCATGCCTGATTGGAACTACTTTTTAGAAATTAAGTGTAGGCCTTAATCACAGAGGCGTAATAGTGGGGGCGATCTCATCACATTAATTATGGCAGGGCTACAGACCCATGATTAGCTTAATGAGCTACAATATTCGCCCCAATATTACACATCTGTGAGAAAGGTCTATTAACATACATCAGTCATTGTGAAAATCTTTGTGCTTTAATGTCATGTCTTTTTTTTTATTGCATGCTGTGGAGAGATATTTAAAAAATATGTTGTCATGTGATTTTTAGTATGAAACTTTATTCACATTCAACACGGAGGACAATATCACCAAACTGGAAACGCCAAACACCTCTTTTATCTGGGGGCAAAAACTTCCGGATGCTACTCCATACGAGGGTATGTGTACACATACACATACACACACACACACACACACACACACACACACACACATTAGCTTATTAGCAGATCAAACTCCAGACAGATAAGACAGTGTTTTTATGGCCTGTAAATGGAGCAATAATATGTTGTTGTCACGAAATTGCCACACAAGATTTAGGTTTAGGAGTTTAGCTTTAAAGTAATAATCTGGAAGATCTTCATGTAGATAAATGTCTGTTAAGTCACTATCTATCGCTGAATGAGGTAACACATGGTGATGAAGCCTGTGGCCCACTGATGACAGCCCTTGCTTTTGCAGTATTATGAATGTTACCAACTAGGTGTCGGTGGCGACATTCCCGTGAAAAATCACAAGCGGCACACAGTTAGTGATGCTTTTCCATCACCCGGCAGCGGTTGTTCTGCCAGAGAGGGTAGGCGGGGCTAACGCAACAGACTCGCTCTTCAACTCACTTGTGTGTGAAGCGGCGTTCTGTTTTTTCCGTGCCAGTGAAAAAGGATTCAACCCTCAACCTCATATAGCCTAGTGAAGACGAGTTCGCCATAGGTGCTGCCAAAGAGAACAAAACGGAAATCTTCGAGATTGCCACTTTAAGTCCAATGTTTTCTTGAAAAAGCTGCTTTTCTGTAGGAACTTTAATGTTAATATGAAACTTTTTAATATTATATATTGAGTAAAATCTCAATTTTGATTTCCTGTACTGCGCTTCACAACTTCTCTCCCCTGTCTCCTAGCAACAATTAAACATATTCTCTTCTTCTTCTCCTCCTCTCTGACTGTCGAACCCGCAGTAATTGGTACTAATGACATCATCGTCATCGTTCTGTCCGTTACCGTGGTGGTGGTGGCCACCATCGCCTTCATCTTCTACAGGTTAGAAACAGCCAATGGAAAAAGGTCAAATCAATGAGGTCAAGAAGACCAATGCGTGTGGAAAATCTGTGTCATTGCACTGCTATTGGTTGATAATAATAATAATAATGATGATTAAACAGTCAATATATTTACATGCACACTACTAAGCCAATCAGGTGAAGACAATCATTGGACTTATTCAATTACTCACCTTTGTTCAATTAAGCCAATTCATGCATCCCCAGAGCATACTACTATTACTGTAGGCAATCATTATTCAATGTAGTTTGCCATGTAAACCCCTTAAACGCATTATGGCTGGTCGTTGTGCACATGCACCAAAAGGTCAGAGATTCACGTTGATTCATGAGACAATAAACAAGAGCATGTTAACCCAGAATGGACCTACGACGGCCGATGGGGCCAAAGAGCCATCATCTGAGTATTCAGCTTCCGATTACGACACTTTCACTTACATTAGTGGCCATGTAAATGCGGTAATCAGTATATCCCTTACTGGGCGTATTACCTTACCTTACCTTACTCTGATTATTCAGCCTTAAGCAAACTAAGGTGGGGATGTAAGCGTATTTATTTGTGTGTGTGTGTGTGTGTGTGTGTGTGTCCAGACAGAACCGGAGGGAGCGTCTGACCAGGAAGAGGTGGTCCCACATCCCCTCTGGCCGTATCACACTGATGGGGGAGAACGAGCGCAACGTTATCTCCCTCAAGGTCAGAGGTCACCGGGTCGGGACCCCCTGACGTAAAAGAGAAGAGGAGACACCCTTAAAAATACAAGATATGAGTGGGTGCCCCCCCGGAAGTAAACGTCAGCATGTCTATTTATATCTTTGATCTTTCCTGCCCCTTTAGATCGACGACGAGAGGAAAGATATGACTTACAAGATCCGTTGTGGACGCTACGACAAAAAGGTCATTATCTTCTTGGCTGTTTTTAATGAAAAGCAACTAGCTCAATTCTAGACACGCCTGAATACAAAGACACATTAAGAGGTAGCAATGATTCATTCATTAGTTGATCCGGTGAAAATTAATCAATTACATTTGTGTTTATCAATCAGTTCACTAAGTTTCCATGTAAAATGACCAAACATTTGCTGCATATAGTTTCAGAAGTGCAAAATATGGCTGCTTTTCTGTCACAGATTATGAAATAAATACTTAATGTCAAAGCAAGCTAATTCAAGACATAATTTACATAGACTAAATGACGACAATTGAAGCCCTGTAAAGAAGCAATGTTATTCAGTAGTACCGTTGCCATGGTTTCAGGTTGTTATTCTAAAGGAGCTGAAGCACTCGGATGGGAACTTTGATGAGCCACAGAGAATTGAGCTGAACTCAGTAAGAGAGACACACACACACACACACACACACACACACACACACACACACACATCTCTCAATTTCTTTCAAACTATTTAAACAGACTCAGTCGCTCTCTGTCGCTCTCTCTGTCTCTCTCTCTCTCTCTCTCTCTCTCTCTCTCTCTCTCTCTCTCTCTCTCTCTCTCTCTCACAGAAACACAATTCTACGAATGCACCAAACACGTTCACATACAAAATAACACATTTATCAACTTCCGTCACATCCGTCTTCCTCTCTCCCTTGTCACATTACATAGGGGGGGGGGGGTACAGGATAATCTAGTGGCTAGGGTGTTCGACTACCAGTCCAAAAGGCACTGGGTTCGATTCCCTAATGTCCGCTGCCTAACCTGTGAGGCATCCGACCCTTACGTGCTCCTTCCTGTCTACATAGTGATATTGTCTGCCCAACCAGATGCTGCTGATCGATTACTACAACCTGACCAAGTTCTACGGCACGGTGAAACTAGAGCAGGGGGTGTTCGCTGTGCTGGAGTACGGCGAGAGGGGCTCCCTCAGGGTGAGTGTGGGCAAAGATACGAAACAGCAAACAAACAAACCACGTCCGGTCGGTGGCTGAACCACCTTGTAGCGCCCTGGGTTTGATTCCCACCTGTCTATGCCATGTTATGCGTCCATAAGCTGATTTATTAAGTGTAAGCATTTAATTGTATGCTGGGGAGAGATGTTTACGTGTATTATATGGCATAAAGGCACAAAAGCACATCAAAATATATCGTGGCAGTTTCCCCTGCCAAGTGGCTTTTCAGGGCTTCTCCAACAGTAGGACACAGAAGGCAGACGATGATTAAACCGGTTTATTGTGGAGTTTGAGATTGTTTGAACAGGCAGAGCAGGTGGTACAATTTGGCAGCTAATTTTTTGCACATTTTATTGTATTGTATTATTTCTATAGTATTGCATTGTTATTATATTATTATTAGATGAGATAAGATATTATATCATATACTATATATTAGTATTATATTTTTACTGTATTAGGGTGACCAGCTGTCCTGCTTTATGCGGGACTGCACAGCATTTTTAGCGTCCCACATATTGAGACGATGTCCCGCATTTTGATTGGCCCTATTTTTCAAAAGGCAAACCACTGCAGGACAGACGCTTCTCTAAAATCTGGCTTTTATCCAATGGCTGTGAAGAAAGCAGGCTGTCATCACGGGGCTGTGTTTGATCTATCAAACTGCACACCGAGCTGCCAACTCTCACGCAAATGACCCTCTTCACGTGCTCTCACGCCATACCTCCTATTTCTCACGCTGTTTAGCCGTGAACTTACAGCTATACTGTATATAGTAGGTCGGCTTACAGTACATTGAGAATCTGCTAATCATTGATCATCCTTTATTGATCCGTGTCCCCAGTATGTGTTGAACGATAAGGTGTCCTACCCAGAAGGAACCTTCATGGACTGGGAGTTCAAGATCTCCGTGATGTATGACATCGCCAAGGTAACGGACGAACTGTTTTCATGACAACCGAGAGTATTTTTTTTTTTATGGCTTTGAATGAGTCGTCACAGAGGACGTCATGTGGGAGCCAACAGACGTATGTTCAGACAAACAAAGCCTTATGCAAGCACGTCATGGAAATGAAGTATTATCGTGGATATATTATATACTGTATGCATTAACATTTCATAATGTTATCTTATCAGAGAGTTTTAACTTCTGAACAATCATATCCTAAGAATGTTTCCTTATTGTTATTCTTGTTGACTATACTCACGTAAAAGACAAAAAAAAAAAAACCTTCCCGTGGAAACATTTTATATTCCACATAAGTAACGCTGTTGAAGTAGTTGATATAAAGCCAGAAGTATTATATATTTTTTTTAATCTAGTGTTCACAATCATGACCGCATATTTTGGACAGCCATCCACCATCCTGCATGCGCAAACCTAACGTAAAAAAACAAAAACGTTGTGGTCCGAGTCTTAAGTATGAATCTTATCTCCGTCGCAGGGAATGTCCTACCTCCACGCCAGCAACATTCAGGTCCACGGACGCCTGAAGTCTACCAACTGTGTGGTGGACAACCGCATGGTGGTGAAGATCACAGACTTTGGCTGCAACACCATCCTGAACCCTGGGAGAGGTAGGAGCATCGCTGAAGCGGAAGGGAAGAGATGAATGAAAGGAGATGAATGAAAATAAATTAATGAAAAGAGTGAACAAAATGTACAAAATGTTAATTAGCGTTATTGGCGAGCGAAAGGGCGGGACTTCAGAGCACGCTCCGGAGGGAGCGATGTACGTGTTCGTTACATGTTTCAGATATCGCCCCTGTGGGGGCTGTTTACTTTTTTTTTTTGTTTACTGGCGTACACAGCTCATATAGAAGTAAGAGAGCGGACATTGCGTTGCAGTCGACCAGGATACCGATACAGTTCGTGACCCTCTCTGCCTAAGCGGGAAGCGTTGGCGGCTCTTGTTGGAATGGTTGCTTTGCATTCACCTGTCACCCATTGTGTCTCGTCTCCACTTTTATGAACTGCTTCCTCCTCCTCCTCCTCCTCCTCCTCCTCCTCCCCGTCCTCCCTGCGTGGCCCTGGTCCGGGCCAGACCTGTGGACGGCCCCGGAGCACCTGCGGCAGGAGGGCATCTCCCAGAAGGGAGACGTCTTCAGCTTCGCTGTCATCGCCCAGGAGATCGTCCTCCGCAAGAGCACCTTCTATACAGAGAGCTGCTCCGACCGCGCAGGTCTCTCTCTCTCTCTCTCTCTCTCTCTCTCTCTCACACAATCTATCTCTCTCTCTCTCTCTCTCTCTATCTCTATCTCTCTCTCTCTCTCTCTCTCTCTCTCTCTAGCTCTCTCTCTTTCTCACAATCTATATCTCTCTCTCTCTATCTCTCTCACAATCTATCTCTCTCTATATATATCTCTCTCACGATCTCGCTTTCTCTCTCGCTCTCTCTCTCTCACAATCTATATCTCTCTCTCACGATCTAGCTCTCTCTCTCTACCTCTCTTTCTCACAATCTATCTCTCTCTCTCTCACACAATCTATCCCTCTCTCTCTCAATCTCTCTCTCTCTCTCTCTCTCTTGCTTTCTCTTGAACTTTCTCTCTTGAACTTTCTCTCACCCTCTCGAGTACACGTTCAAGTGCTTTCTCCTCCCCAGGTCTCTCTCTCACTTTCTCTTCCACTTCAGCCAGTCTCCTTGAGACTTCTTGAGTCTCTCTCTCTCTCTCTCTCTCTCTCTCTCTCTCTCTCTCTCTCTCTCACACACAATCTCTCTTTCTGTCTCTCTGTCTCTGTGTCTTTGTCTTTCCTTCTTTCACTTTCTCACCCTCACACTTTCTCTTGCTTTCTCTCTCCCTGTTGCTTTCTCTCACTGTATTTTATAACATGTGAGTAGTCAGCCAAGTTATAATACTAATACAAATGCTATAACACTAGTGCTACACCATGTGTGTCCTAACAGAGAAGTTGTCCAGGGTGCAGTGTCCTGGCATCATGTCGTACTTCAGACCTGATCTGGATTTCAACACTGCATCGGAAAAAGAACTAGAGGTGTGTGTATGTGTGTGTGTGTGTATCTGTGTGTGGGTGTGTGTCTCTGTATGTGTGTGTGTGTGTGTGTGTGTGTGTGTGTGTGTGTGTGTGTGTGTGTGTGTGTGTGTGTGTGTGTGTGTGTGTGTGTGTGTGTGTGTGTGTGTGTGTGTGTTGTTTGTATGTTTGCCGTGTTGTTTGTGTGTTGCGTGAGTGCACCTATTTTTCCTCTAACTTTCCTACATGTCTGAAGCTTGCTCCGTGTTGCAGGTGTACCGGTTAATACAGATCTGTTGGGAAGAGGATCCAGAGAAAAGACCAGATTTCAAAAAGGTTGAAAACTGTTTCGGGAAGATCTTCAGGTGTGTTTCTCCCTTTTTTTCCATTAGCGTAAACTAAAGGTAAATAAATCAACTATGAGCGCTTTATTTGAATTAGCGGATACCCAATCAAACTCTTCTCTTCTCCTCTCTGCTCTTTCCCCTCTCTCTCTCTCCTCTCCTCTACACTCCTCATCTCACCTCTCCCCTCCCCTCTCTCCTCCTCCCCCCCCCCCCC